>LYUA01000415.1:192068-209792 GCA_002093875.1 Calopteryx splendens
GGGGGGAAGGGGGGGGGGGCATCATCTCACTTGCAGAGCGAGGGAAGAGACGCAATCCGAAGTTCATGAATTTTTATTGTCGGCACGTCTATCTTGGCGGCTGAGGTGGGAGGGGCGGAAGGGGGTAGGAAGAGAGGATCCAGGATTAGCATAGGAAGCGAGAGGAAGACGAGGAGGGGGTGGGAAGGGAAATGGGTGGAGATGCTGTTAGGGGGTGGCCGGGAGAGAGTGGGGTGGAAAATGCAGGGGGGGATCAAATGGAGGAAAAGGGAGAGAGAAAGCGAAGTGGAGGGTGTGGGAGGGGGTGAGAGATAAGGAGTGAATGGGAAAGCGTGGGAGGGGAAGTGGGGGAGATGTAGAAGAAGGAGGGAGGGCTTGGTGAGATTTGGAACGGTCGGGGAAGGAAAGCTTGAAGGAGTAAAGACGGGCAAATACTCAGGAAGAAAGAGACAAGAGACTCCATCCTGGCTATGCTGCGTGAAATTCTTTTAGAAAATATTATTTTATTTGCATCTATGCGGACTTGTGCAAACGATGAAAGAAACAAATTAATCGACTGACATTTAATGGCAGAGAGATGGTATACCTTTATAAACTAATATTATGTACTACTCTCCAGTATTTTGTAGTACTGCATTATTCGCGAAAAACTTCACGTTAAGTGCATAGACCACATAGCGCACACGATAATGGAGTTCGATTCGGAAATTTCCTAGACGAACTCTATATCATAGAGAGATTATTTTTCCAACAGCTCCCACCCTAGCACTAACACAGCTCCGATAGATTTTTTTTCGGACGAAAAATTGAACTAAATCCGTATTTTTTTTAAGTTTGCACGGTTCACGCTTTGATTTTTCTTCTTCTCCTCTTTCTGCATTCTTTTTCCGCCATATCAATTTTCAACACCGCACACACTTATTATTTTTTTCTATACTGTGAGTTCTGAATAGCACTCTTTAACATCATTGCGAGATAATTTACTAACTTTTTACACAACTGCTTAAAGAAGAGGGACAGCAAACTTTCAATAAGCAGGGTTTAAATCCACCCACACGTGCCGAAGAATAATTAAAAATATCTAACCTTCCCCATGACTTTGCTACAGTCGCTTATCTTTGCAATCAATAATCGACCTTATTTCTTTAGATTGCGATTTTTTTATACATTTGCTACATTGGCTGACTAATATGGTTCACCAACCATCACTCTAACCACTCTTAATCCTCGTCCAAACGACAGGGTGAGACAGGAAAACCGAAATGATATGCATAAGAAAAAAATGTAGCTATTATTCCGAAAAATATATTTGATTTGATAATATGATCACTTCCATGTCGATCACATGAACCACCTAGTCTTTACCTTTTCCTGCCTGATAAAAATCTTTTTTACATAGGAATTCAGCATTTTCCTCTGATAACCATTATGAAGCGCATAGAGGAAAATTAATGACTCCCATGCATGAATTACAAACTTTAAAAATTAATTGTGATTACAAAAAAAATTGTTTACACAAATTGGGATTAACTATAAAAACCAGGAAAATTAAGAGTATCAATACCGACTGACGCTTTCCCTCCTACAGAAATGGATGGAAAAAAATTTTTAATATGGAAAATGCCGGCTGAAAAGAAAATCTGAGCAACTAAATTTGTGATTATCATATCATCTGGGCTACAAGCTTAAAAGGAAATGGCACCTCGTAAAAAAAGACTAAGCATCAAGCATACTGATTCCCGAGGAATAATTGAATGGAAAATAACAATGAATTACGGTACACAAAGATAAATACTTTAGCCCGACAGACGGTAATAGAGGTGTGAAATGAAGAATTTTGAACGTGACAATATAACGAAATTTAAAGTTCAATATAAACTAAATACTGGATGTCAAAGGATCGACACTGCGTTTGATAAATGCGGCATCAATTTTACATCACACGAAAAACTGAATTTTGAATTAGTTCTTTGATATTGCCTACCATTATTACGTAAATTTTAGTAAATCTGCACAATCCTAGTCTTGTGATACAACCTATATCGTTAAAGTCTCATAAATGTATGCTCACTCCCGAATCATTAGCTTCGTGGAATATTTCTAGAGTGAAATTAGAATTTAATAAATGTAATATTCTACACTAAATGTTTAAAACCCAACCGCTCTTTCAACGTAATTTCGTGACATTCAAGGGAAAAGGCAAATTGGAACATCAAATTCAAGAATCCATACAAGCCTCAGGAAGGAATGAGGGAAGGGAAAGGGCAGGAAGAAAAGAGCATGGAAATGGTGACTACAGGTAGAGCAGGGTATGGGTTTGGATTAGTGTTTCGGTGAGGAATGGGACACTCATCTTTGGAAACGATTGGTGAATATCTGAAACCCCCATTTTAATTAAAATTGAGGCACTTGGTAAATTAAGCATAATATTTTATTATTTTAGGAACTCTAATATGAAAACCACATTTAAAAGTTTAGGGATGGAATAAGTGAGGTCACACAAAAATCGTAGTATTATTTTCTAGGTTTATTCTGGAGGGATTTTCTCGGGACACGTTGAAAAGAGTATGCATTTTATTTTCAAAAGGGTATTGATTAAATTACTTCTGTAGCCATACGTTAAGCAGTTAAATTGATTTCCTATATTTTATTCCTTATGGAAGTGAACGCCACGGATAAGGTTGGTAGGAACGGAGGAGGATGTGTCTTTAGAAGGGAGTGAAACATTGTTAATTTCTATGCATAAATAGATGGTATAATATCAAATAACGACATCCGGAGAGAGTTTGGCAATCAAGGGATAATTAATATTTATTATATTTTTGGATAGTTAAATCCTGGTAATTCCATGATGCATGGCCTATTTCACTGATTAAAATCATGGGGCAATAGAAGTGATTTAACGCTACATGGATTAGACTTAATTAAATTAAAATAACGGTCCAAAGGAAATAAACTTCGTCAATACCTATAATTTTAAGCATTCTTTTTAAATGGATCATTGTAGGAAAAAGGGTTCAGTTAAAGAGATTCTATAATATTCTATAATATATATATAATGTCTTCAAGTATCTTTGAAATGGTAGGTATAGTTATAAAGAAGTCGTAGCCTATAATATTAAAAAAATAATGTAAATTTGGTAAATTTTCTTTCTCCTTTTCTAACCTACGGAAAGATTTATGATTCCGTGGGCCGAATCGACGTAAAACGTTTGCTTTCATCGAAAGGCACCAACTACCAATTAAAGGGTGAATTCAAAGAGTTCAATGGACATTTTAGTTGGATTCTCTATTCCATAGTTTGACTCAAATTCTTCAATTTAATTGAAAAGTATGAAGTGGGAAGTGGAGAATATGCTTGCCGGTCGAATGGGAACGACCATTTCAAGGGTTTCAGGGAGTTTACACAACCTGAAAGGTAAAGGCTCCATCTCAATAATCTTCCAGTTATACCGCCAATTGACGAAACCTGATGTTCTAAAGCGCAGAGAGGGCTGCAGTGCTTAAGTTGGGAATATTTTAAAAACATTTCTATAATAAGAGAACAAAAGAGGTGTGCCATTACAAATGATAAGCAAGTCTTTCTTAGAGATCATTTGACGTGTGTCGGTCGCCGTAGATAATTTACCCCCAAGATTTAAACGTTATTATCAAACATTTTCTACTAGTTTTCTAGAAATAGCACGCAATTAGATAATTCATCAATCCCCCAAATGTCTTGCATTTGAATTGTGTGACGATTCCCAATATTCCGTTTTATAAACTTGTTTCTAAAGTTGCAAACCTCATAGCTAGGGTTTTCCAAAAAAAAACGTGTGCTTTCACCGGAGAGAGTAGCACACCTTCTAGTTACTCGGAAATTAACTCAAAAACGACTTTGAGAAAATAATTGAATGGATACGACCATCTTCGGCCGTGCCTGTCGTGTTTATATTTCCCATTAGGATAGCACGCCTGGGAGGTATACATTCGCGGTAAACGTACTTCAGGTCAGTTAGTCGTGAGAAGGAAGGATAAAAAATGATTTAACAGATTAGTTTCATCATTTATTACCTTAAACGAAATTTATTTTAATGTAAAAACAAAAACATTAAATCGTAAATTTAAAGAATTGACAACTGTAATGGCTGATTTCACCGTTATAGCTGATGGAGGACATAGAGATGATAGCCATTTTCATTGCTGCATTTTTCTGATTTTTTGGATTCAACTACTTCAGAAGCCACTGTAATTTCCGTCTTCTATTGCCTACCAATTGATAGCTATTCATACTATCAGTTGATTATCGATATAATCCACCCATTACAAAAAATATCTTGACGCAATTGTTTTACCTTCTCGGTCACAAACTATTTTAATCATGTTTAGTTGGCTTTTTCAAAATTTAATTCAAGCAGGCAGGAGAATATTATTACTTCTAAATAAATGAAATAATAAAATATGATATTTAATCCCAGGATATTTTACACACAGTAAAGGAAAATTGATGGCATAAATAAAATAATTAATAAATTTTAGTTCTAGCAAAATAAATGCGATTAAGCTACAATTTAGAGCATCTATTCCATAAACCTTAAAAAATTTCTTTTTCCCCAGATTTTAACACCAAAAGATTGTTTTCCTTTTCGAACGCATAATGTGGTTTTACCCTAGAATACTGATAAATCTTAATTACGCACATCAGGTGTCACGGAAGTTTAGCGACCTCAGTTCACAAAACAATCATATATAAGCATAGAGTAAAGTGTATTGCATTAATTGCATTAATCACCACCATTACTCTATGATATGAGCCATCAGCCGTACCCTCAAAATTTGGTTTAGCAGGTGAGCGCATTTCTTACCAGGCTAACTTAGCCGGCATTAAATGATCAGTTACAGACGGAAACATTAAAAACCTTTTCACTTCACTTAATGATAGCTCATTCATAGTAGTGCTGCCCGTGCCTTTCCTTGGGCTCCCGTTTCTGCACTTAAATTCCTTGTATTTACCAATAAAAACTTATACTTTGTTCCCTGGATGCAGTTGGTAAATAATGCCAAATGACTAAGCCCCTTAAAATAAATTGCAATAAAACTATTCACAAACTCAGCTGTATTCTATGGAATATCAATCAAAATTGAGAATCAAAATCCACATTTATAGGTTGAATTGCTTGCGCTGAATACATTTTTATTCCTCTACAAATATAAAAAATTTTCGAAAAATAAAAATTAGATTTTTTAAATGGGGAAGCGTTATCATCCATCCGGCGTAATTTGGAATAAAGGTACTTAAATCAGTATTAAAATTAGATTAAAAAATTATAAGATATTGAAAGTTGGATGATTAAAATTTATTTAAAAGTGCACGTCCAGTCAGCAGGTTCACACAAAAATATAATGCCATTATAATTGCGCGGCTTAGCAATGTTTGGATTGATATTCAACGGCTGATCTCGTACAAAAGATCGATCAAATTTTCCTGACGAAAATCCTTCGCGAAGAGGAAGATGAATGAGGAAGTGTGAGATTGGGTGGGAAACCGTTTTAACTGAGGAAGAAACTAAATGGAGGATATACAGATAATTAGTAGGATGTTGAGCAATGTAATTGGGCTATTAGGTGACGGTTAGCAAACTGATATTTGAGCATGGGAAAGAGCATGTGGAGGAATGTGCGGATTTCGGACTTCTTATTGGGGATAGAAATTACCGGAGCTGAAGAAGACAAAGTGTGTTGGATAATTTTTTTCTATTGGGTAAGATATAATATATAATTGGATAAGATATACCTTTAAGGTACTGATATATTTTTCTCTGGGATTAGTCAAAAGACTTAGACGTAATAAGGGCAAGTAAGAATGCCATAAGTTTTGTCCCGTATGCGTCATGCTCTTGATAACATTTCAAATACCTAGGTGCAAATGTTTTATTTTTATATTTTCAGTTTTCTGTAAAATATACATCCAAATTCTCGGTTTTATTCTAGAACAGGACTATATTTTCTCCATAGATCAAGGAAGTAAAGTCTCCGGAAAATGAATCCGTTCTAATAATGGGCACATAGATCCTAAGTGATTACCAAGCATCCCTAAATAGGGACTGGTTCGATGAAAACCAATTTATTTTTTAGTTTAAAGTTCCCTACTGGAAGATAATAATAATAGATACCCCGAGAACTCACAGAAGTCTGGGAGCGATAGGAGAGGAAGGTAACAGGAAGTTTGCCACGGCAAAAGACCACCACAGAGGCGAAGATTATTTTGAAGAAGTTGCCCACGAGGGAGAAGAGACCGAGAGAGAGAGAGGGCGCTCCACGTTGATTCCCCTGGTGGTAAGTGCGAGGAGTGAGAGAGTTTCATTTACTCACCGTTTGGCTGACGGTAGCATCGTTCACAAGCCTCTTCCTTCCCATCCCCCAATCCTCGTCTGCTCACACTTCCCGAACCGATCGCATATTCCCGCCACCACTCCGCCAAGAGCTTTGCCTTCGCCTCTCTCCGCCTCCCCGCCGACCATTCCTTGCTTCTCGCCAATAAAAAGAGGTTTAGCTCCCTTACCAATTTCGCTCCTGGAATGAGTTCCAGTCTTCTGGATAGAGAAGGAGGGAGGTTATCGATTGGGGCGGACCGTTTCCCGTCTTATACCCTCGGCAATTAGGATAATCTCATCCCTCTCCCCTCTCACCAAACCATCACCTTTCTACCGTGCGATTAAGACTGGGAGGCGAAATAAGAGATGGGGAACCAACCGACGGCCCTCATTCCTCCCTGAACGAAGCAACTAGTACCTTTCTCAGACACTCCTTCAGGTTTCGATATACTCATTACCAAACGGGCCGACGATGTTATTCTCCGATTCACTTCATTTCATTGGCTAATGGTCTCGGCTCTATCTGGACTGTGGCTACGCTGGCTGGAAATGATTATCGCTCCCAGCTGCGCTGGACAAGACAATTGACCTTTGGTCGTTTATGTTAGTAACCTGAGTTTCCCTTATTTTAAAAGCTCCATTCATTTCAACTGCGTGCTTTGTACTTTCTAATGTGCCAACTGTGACATCTCAATGGACAGTGTTCGAGAGTGGAGTATGGATGGATATCCAAGAAACCACTTTTCCGAAATTATTTGCTCTTACTAGACACTCTCTAATATGGCCAGATGAGGAATTATAAATTACGTTGAGATACTAAATGACCATAATGTTGGATAATGTCGTTATTCTATCCCTCTGACCACACCAGCACCTCTCAGCCATGCTATTAAGACCGTGTTGAGAAGTAGTAGAGTAGTAGTAGTTGTAGAGGAGAAGTAGTAGTTGAGAAGAGTAAGTTGTCCAAGTGAACAAACTGAAAATAATCCCTCATAGTCCAATTTAAGAGAATTGCATTTCACCTTTTAAATTATTAACAATTTGCGGTCATTTTTCCAAAGGTTTATTCTAAATTATTTTGTTAGATTCGCCTTAACTTTGAAAATAAATCAGACTGGAGCCAAATATTGAATCACAGTTACAAAAAGATTAAAGTAGTCTTGTTTCCACATTATCCATTAGTTATCGATATTATATTTTAAAATATCACCACGATTAAAATTTCGTATTAATATCAAAATGATATATTTCTTGAAGCTTTCTCGTATCAAGGTGATTGAAGGGTCTCAGCAAGTCATCATTTTCCATATTTTTATGGTATTATCTGAAAAACTACGACCTATATGTCTACTCCCATAAACCTATGCAGGATTTATTTGATAACTATGGAAAAAACTAGGGAAAATTAAGGAGGAAGTACCTGCGCGCAATACCAATATATAGTGACTTCGAAAACAGAACTCATGAGAAATGTTCCCTTTGGTGAATATATTAATGATTAATTTTTGTAGCCCAATTACCCAGTATTTCCAGTCCAATTGAACATAGTTGCTTTGAATTATCTCCCTCAGTGGAGTTAGCCTGATGCGCAAAACGAATTCCGAAGGTTCGAAACCCTTGTCCGGTAAGGACATGGTGTTCATGCCTGAACAGTTCAAAGATGACAGAGGTGTAGGAGTGCAAAAAAAATACGAAATACATAATTTTACGTAATCGAAATTGATCACTCAAAAATTCATTGAGGCGTGAAAGTGAGACCAGCGAGTCTCCCCAACCTATCGGATTGTCTTTCATGAGCGTGATTAACCCATTATCTTTTCTCTCGTGAGAATAGGTGTTTGAATAACTATACCTTTCACGACCTCCACTAGATCTTTGCGACTTCATCCATTCCAAAAGAGCACCTTAGCCTCCCCACCTATACACTCCTACATTCCGTGAGTAGAAAATGTTTCTCCTGTCTCTCTCTCTCTCTCTCTCTTTTCGCATCTGGTACCATCCTCGAGCAAGACCGCACCCACGCCGGTGAACGCACCACTCCAGCATGACACCCAAATCTTTCCTCCCACCACCCTCCCCCCACCAACCTACTCGATTCCTCCTCGCCACCCCTCTCTCTCTCTGTTTCTCTCCCTAGGTTTCGAGACAGTGTTTAAGGCATGGCGCCAGACTCCTTTTAAAGTGGCGCCTTAAGGATAAGGAGCCGAGACGCTGAGAGTATAGGGGAGGGGGAGAGACGAGTAATGCAGGGGGAGGGAGAAGAGGGAAAGAGGAGGGGATAGTAAGGGGATGGCTCTACGAGGAGTGGGTTTGCAAGAGAGAGACAGGAAGGAGGGCGAAAATGTGATATCCTAACCGTAGAAAATACAAGCGATAGAAAAATTAAGTGCCTCGCCGGAATTTGCATGAGCTCTTGAGAGGATTTGAGGATTTTTTTCTCCAAGGACGCAAAGAAGTGATTTCCTTGGGTTTTCCGCCTATAGCTGATATGGGAGCACACAACAGCAAAAAATTAATAACCTAGAATGGGAAGGTAATTCATTGCAGTGATGCCGAGAAAAATATCACCCTATCGTGAATAAATAGGCACCCGAAGAATTCAGAAAGCTTTGTGTTGCTTTCAAAATGTGTTGGCGTCAACTCTTGAGTTCAAAAAGTCCCAAAAAGTATATTATTTAATATATGCTTAAATACTTTAGTAGTACTATGGTCCATGCGACGAATAAAGGAAAACTTGAAGTTTTAATATTACAATAATTCTAGCTATAATATTTACTTTTAAAAGTTAGCTATAATTGCTAAACAAATTTCGTTTGCTTATTTTTACATCGGAATAAAATCTACCAATAAAATGCAGATCATTCAGAGTTCAGTGTTGCTCCAAACCAAGATTGTTAAATCGCCAATGACAGACTATTTTCAATTAAAGAAACAATTACCCTTGGACTATTATAAAAACTCATTTCTGACTTCTGATGAGAATAAATACGCGTAGTTAAAGAAAAGATTCTTCTTTATTTTCTTAAAAATAATTTATCTAAATAAATCAATTCAATTCAAAAGTCACATTCTCACGTTGCTTTCCTCACGCTTGAAATGAATAAACGACAATGAAAAGCTCTGAAATACTTCACATTTCAACTCGAAATAATTTCAATTCCTTTATAAATAATTTCGTGAGATACATTTTCCGTGAATACAGTTCAGATTACGTTAAGTGTGCCTGGAAATAGATGAACGCATGAACGTGATTCAATAAGCCTAAAAGGAATGTTTGGATTATCTAAAAACAGTCTCATTATGAGATACATGCGTTATGGCTAATGGCATTACCTTGGAGTTGTGCAAAGCTAATTGTAGAGCATTTAAGAAACATTCTGTCGAAAAGGGCTTTTTTAATGGCCTAAATATGCATGACTGCAAGATCTTCGCTGAGTACGAGGATAACTACACGAAGCCAAAAGTCTTCGGCTACATTCCTTTCTCTTTATCTCGTTGCGCAAGAACGTTCATTGAAAGCCCATGATCGATAGCAGACTCGAGCCAAACAAAAATAAGCAGGAAAGGAAACCAACACTCTTCGTGCATTCCAGTTTTCTCAATGACATTATGGTCTTTCAATTCCTTAAAGAAAATTCCAACTTCTTCACATACAACACTGGCTTTCTTTCGCTGAGGATCCCATTAATACTCATCTAAAGAATTCTTCTGAGGAACTGGACTGAAAACTTATAGATTTTATATATTTTTATAAATTCATTCTTAGTTCGTCGATGGGATTCCTTTAGCTGATAAAATATTTAAACGGTCAGGGATCTTTTCGACGATTTTGGACATCGTAAAATCGTGGAATCGAAATCTGTAAAATTTTTAGCACCGAAACCATCTGACATACATAACATATGGATTAAAAGCCCCGATTGCCCATATGTTAGTAAAAGTATTCACCAAAAAACTGTAGATTAAGGATGAGTACTAATTAAAGAATATCCATCTTGTGATTTCATAATTTTTAACCACTATCTCCAAAACTTAGTGAGTATTAATACCGCCGAATTAATAACGACTAAGGGATCCCAATCGTTTAATGCTTTTTGGCTTTCACCTTCCTTTTTAGCAAAGGCAAGTTTGTTTTTGGCCCATTAATTTCAGGCATTTTCTACTAAATCTGCTTGGGCTCTTCTTAATTGACAGGAAACTCCAGCTCCTCTAACGAAGTTTGAAAGTTTCTTGGAATACTTTTCCTTCTCCAATTATAATTCTTGCTCACAAGGACCTTTTTTATTTTTTCCAAATGGAAAAAAACGTTCATAGTATGAAGCTCACCATTGGACCTCAACAAATCTAATCATATTGACTAAACTGATAAGGTATTTGAGGCTAAAAAGCTTAAATTTCGTTCCATTTCTTTTTTCGGTGATTTCAACGAACGGAAAATAAGAGTATCATAAAAGGGGTTTACTTATGGGCATTTCATAGTGTTTCTAAAAAGCAATTGTGGCTACAGCTTTCTTCATAACAAGCTATAAATTATTACCATATATATAGAGCGTGCCTGACTTAAATTTGCATATTAAAATATGAAAAACCAAAATCTACCAAGAAATTCGTGAAATGTTCTATAGGCTTCTGGAAAGTAATCAAGGGTATTTATCGAAAAATATTTCTCTTTAAAAATACAAATTTTACGCTTTATGTTGGTGCGTAGTAGGAAAATTAATTATTGAGTAAATTACAAAAACTCTTATTTTCAAAGATATCATTGGGAAAAAAACATGGATGTTTTAGGAAAAATGTAAATGGGTTTTTGGTGTCTCATGGTGAAAAAAATCCCTTATAAATATCCGAGCATCATTACTCAATTAGCTAAGACACACGAAAAAATTCGTAGCGCGTGAATTGTTTTTAGATCCCCTTTTACAAACGGGAGTGAAAAATTTAATTCCTAATTGATGCTAATTTACGAGCGTCAAAATATGGAAGAGGAGGAATGCAAAAATTGAAAATAATAAATCATTGCCATATAAAGGGATTTCCCGATTTTATATTTCAAAAACTGTCCATCAAAAGCCCAAAAGATCCTTATATATTCACGAGAACCCATATCATTAGGAATATTTAAAGGAATGTATTTAATAAAGCGTCTACCCGCAAAAAAGTAAAGTCTAGGAAATCAAAACCAATGATCTCCGTACTCCAATAAGGTATAGTACCCAATTCTGCAGCACGGCGTCATGTTAATAATGTTACACAGAAGATCACGCAAGACAGTATAATAGTAATGAAAATAAACATGATCCCTACTCTAAATGGAGTTTAATTTCGAGGCATTAAATTAACAGCTTACATTTTTAAACGTAGTAAATGAAATTAATTCACATTCCCCCACTGTAACTCATAGAAATAAAGAATCAATTTATTCGTAATTTAAATTATCCTACAGAGAGAAATATGATAAAGATGGAAGAAAGAAAGCACACCAGCTCGAATGTGCCAAACTTTAGATAATTTCTTAATCAAATCCTAATTACTTTAAGTATCACCGAGTGAGAAATAATTTTATAAGATTTGAAAGGAGAATATAAAAACTGGACTGCTAACCTTTGCAAAGTCACGAGATATTAAAACTAAAATGGTCTAATTATGTGTGTATTCAAAAAGTAGGTACCTACTGTTTTTCTATGAAAACTTCACACATGGTGATTGTATTTTAATTTATTTTTACATGAAAGTGCAAACCTAAAACTATTTTTCGATATAATATTCGCCATTGGTGAGGCACTTTTTGTATCTGGATAACAGTTTGTTTATTCCCTCTCCAAACAACGGCGCCGTTTATGATGACAAACTCTCACTCTTGAATGATGACGAGCCCTCTTGAAATTTCAGGAAATTCATAATTTAGTAGGAAAATCGTGAAACGCCGATTCTCATAAATATTCTCATCGATTTTCCTGACCAAATATTCATCGACAACAGAACTACTTGGTTCATCATGCACATTCGTTCGGACTCTCTTTAACCGTCTAATCCATTTCCTAACCATCCCATCACCCATTGCACTGTAAACATAAATCTCAACGACGTCCGATGAATTTCTACGGGTTTCAGTTTTCTTGCATTCAGGGATTGGATAACAGGCCGTATTTCACAGCGGGTTGTATCTTCCATTGACTTACGTATTGCAAAAAAATTAAAAATGTTACAACCACCTCAAAAACGGCGAAAATGATGTCGAAAAACAGTTTTATGTATGATCTTTTTTTAAATAAATTAAAACAAAAATACCATGCGTAAAGATTTTTTAATACAAAAACGGAAGTTACTTTTTGAACGCTCCTCGTATGATGGATGAATTTCACATATGTTGCTAAACTTGAGTCTCAGGAATGAGTATCTTATGTTTGATTTATTTCACACCTTCAAAATTTAAAACGTTTATGTTCGGACTTAGAAGAAAGTAAATGCTAGCCCTAAATTAAATTTCTTTATTTTCACCAGACGGTTTAAAGTTCGCGAGTTCTCATTTGAGAATGCCTTCCGCTCAGGTAATTGTACAATTCATTAATTGTCAGTTGTTTGTCATTCAATTCTACCATAAAACGTAATAATTTTCTCCACTGATAATGTCTCAATGTCGGTGATTCTCAAATCGTCTCTTTGTCCTTTGTATTGCGATCATTAAATTCTTTTCTAAGTCCTCCGGAAATCATCTACTATCGTAGCTCCCTTTTATAATTCTAAATAGGATTACGTTGTGTCTACCCCCTAGGACTCTTTCCTCAGGCATTTCACGTCTCTTCCAAATACCTATACCACAGTCATTTTCGTTCCTATCACTTTCATATTCCACTAGGCCATCTCAGAATGTTTAATTCTCGGTAGAAAGCTTCTGTAAAATCCTTACAACTGTTTCTTATGTCTTTGTCTTCTATTAGTGCAATCAATGAACATCTCAGATGCGGATTGTCCTTTTTATTTCTCCGAAGTGACCCTTTACTAGCTTTTACGCTGTATTGGTGTTTCCCTTCGTGTTAATACTAATGTTTTTGCGACAGAAAATATATTTGTATAGTCCATAAAAATTTTATTCGCAAAACTTTTCGCAGAGATTGATGTGGACTATGTAACGATATTTTAATTTCTATATGATTAAGTGCCATAAAATTACGCCTTATACCGTTAGGTATCTTGGCAATAGATTTGCATTGACATATTCCTTAGCTTCTTAGATTCGCATATAACTTGGATTCATTACTTTTTCTAGAGGTTACTCTTCATCGAATAACATGTGGTTCGCAGATAAATCTTCCATGGATAATACTCTGGAGCTGATCGATAAATTTACTCGCGGTTTTATTAGAAGTGCATTGATAAAGGATTATACAAAAAGAAAAGTGAACCCTTTACAATGCTCATTTTACATTGGGAAAGGTTGATTTGATGACTACTTCAAATGAACTCGAAATGCATTAGATGTGCCGAGTAGAAAGTGAACTTCTTTTACATTTGTCGAATTTGGAGGGACTGGAAAGAAAGCCAACGGGAACACAACTCATGGATATGCGGACTGGAAGTGGCAAGCCTTGGAGGGGTGGATGAGACTGGAGGGTGAAAGTGTGCAGTGAGAAGGGAGAGAGGGAGAGACGGAGTGATAGGGGCAGTGGGGAAAGGCGGTGGAAGGGAGAGACGGCAAGAGGGGGAAGGGGAATTGGAAATTGGCGACACAAACCGGCAGAGGCAGAACCAATCGATAGAACGTGAGAGAGGGGGAGACTGAGAAAGTGGAGTGGGGGGTAGTGGGAAGGGGATTCCCTGATATCCGAGGGGAAGGTTTAGAAGGGATGGAGACGCGGGGTGTAGAGGAGAAGGGTAAGGGGGTTCACACCGAGCATGGGGAGGGATGAANAGTAGGACCGAAAGAGTGGCGCCAGTGTGGAGGGAAATAAAGAGAGAGAGAGAGAGACACGCTCTGGGGCCGATGAGAAAACAAAGACGAGACGAAATGCGAAATGGAATGAGGTTAATTCATAAAATGCGCCCCAAATTCAGAACGTTACTTCGGCGTGCTCTCGCCGGCGGACGATGTAAAGGAATGTGAAAGGGGGTGGGGAGGGGGGGGGTCGGGGTGGAGCAGAAGAGGGGCCAGGGAAGAGTCCAACGATGTAATGAAACGTGAGCGATGGATGGCGAGTGCGAAACGGAGAAGGAGAAGTGGGGGATGGGGAGGGAGGGTAGGGCGAAATAAAGAGACGAAAATGAGGGAGAGAAGAGTGGGTGGGCGATGAGGGAGGCAACGGAAAAGGTTAAAAGGGGTTCCTCTTCCCCCTCCATCCACGCATCCCCTGCCCCTCCTCCCGCAGCATCTCCTCCGTCTTCTGCGCCATCTGTTGCTTCCGCACGACGCAATGGGGAGGCCACCCTCGGCCGCCCGTGGAACCATCCTTAACAATGCGTCATCCAACACATTTCACCTCCGGTGAACTCTTTTGCTTTTAATCGTCTTAATCTCTTCGCACAACTACCTTTTATGTATCGCCCACCGATTCATTGTCCTACCGCTTGGTGCTGTTTTAAGATAACGATTGTCCTAAAAAGACCACACAAAAAATGGCAGTCAACTTTCTCTTCTTTCAAAAGATATTTTGAAACATCACTCAAACGAATTTTGATGCATGAGTTTCGGTAAGTGCTTGATCCTACGTAATTTTTTGCAAAGGATTTTCTTATTTTCATCTAAATGAAACACTAAAAAGTAATTTTCTAATGATAATATAATTTGATTAAGTATACATATTCGTGTTTCAATACGGCAACTTATAGTAAAGCGTTTTTGGAGTTTCAAGACTAATTTAAACAGTATGGATCAATAAAATTGAGCTAGCTATATATTCACGATACAATTAACTTCATTCGAAATACCTTTACAGAACCTTCTCACTTAATTGAAAAAATGGATTTCCAAAATGAGTATTTTCCATATGAAACCATGTGTATTTTGAGGCATTTTGATCACATAAAACATCAGGTGCTATTCAATTCCTATAAGAACCTGTTGAAAAAAATATACAACATAGTCAACCCGGCTAATATCATAAAACTAAACATACGCACCGCTGATCTCAACACCACCTCATAGGTAATGAAACATTAGGCAGCATGGGTACCTACTTACAAAGTGCTTACCTAAGTTTTGCTTCAGCCGTAAATTTTTTCCTGCATACTTTCGTCATGTTAATACATAAACAACTACGTCCAAATCATTACATTGTCGAAGGTGGTCAAATATTATATAAACATAAGCTAATTCAGGATTTTCTTACATAAAGCATTTTCAAGCTTAAATTATTTCAAGCTTAAATTTTCTTACATAAAGCATTGCTAGCTCCATTCTGATAAAAAATTCTATCCGTAAAGAACAAGCACAATGCACGTATAACGACTACGCATTATTATGTGCATAAAAAGAAGATTAGAAAGTTTTCTTTTTTCCATTTCTCCTTTAGCATTAAGAAAATAACGCCTTTTAATGAGCATTTAACTGAATATTAAAAAAATTATCTATGTGTTCGAAGAGGTATCTAAAATAAAAGGTATGCCTTCTTGATTCGGATTACGAACAGGAAATTGAGGAAGTTTTTTTCTTTTCTTAGTCTGAAGATTTGGTCTTATGGGTGTAAGGGCCTCCTTAGCTAAGGAAAAAATTAGTGGGCATTGTAAAATCCCATTTTCCCAATCAGTGAACGGTGAAAATAAAAAGTGGATGCATACATTTGAAGACATTTTTTGTTTTACAAATGGTATCATAGTGTGTCCAAATTCATGGAATCTGTAAGATCAAAGATGAACTAGGAGCATAAGTCAAACATAACAATGTTTATTTCACCTACCCAACTTCATCATTCTCATCTGTTAATCTCACAAAAATCTCAACTATCACTTATTTACGATTCACGATTCAAATGTAATCCTTTACCGACAGTCTAGCCAGAAATTCTTAAATATGATTTTCTTTATCATTTTTCGGTGCACCAATAGCAAGTAGTAGTGAAACTAAAATTTCTTTGTGCACCAGAATCAAGAAGCAGTTACCACTTATTCCTATGAGGTTATGTCAAATATGAGAGATTTGAGAGATTTTGAGTCGTAGTTACTGTGGATGCCAGGTCATAGTTACTTATCCGTTTGATGACGATTTTTTGATGAAATGTGTATTTATTTTCGTCATTTTTTGTGGGCGCAGAAACAAATCCACCAGGAGCGTTCTTTATTTTCCCCTTTCAATTACATAATTAATTAAATAAATAAACTTGGAAATTCATTAAGAAAAGTCATTCGACTTCGAAAGGCTGTTAAGTACTTGATCTCTGATCATCTGTTTTTTGTATTAAAAATCTATTGAATCCAAGGAGAATTTTTTCGATCGTTTATACGTATTTGATATTTAAAAAGAAACCTGAAACCTAAAGGCAAGTCGGCTCCCATAAGAGTGGTCATAATTGGGTAGAGAAATTATATAGTCTATCACAATAATAAAGTTTCATTAATAAATCGGCAATATTAAGACTAAAATAATGTCAGAGCCTTTCAAATTTTCCAAAGTAGCCATAATTGAAACGCAATTTAAAAACCCTAATCAGTGAGTAGAGCTAGAAAACATATCAAGTCGTTCATTGCAATGATTGATCTCAGATATAATTTTTTCTGAACAGATGACAGTAGTAGATAACGACGGGAGGTAATTACTCGAGTCGCAGGATAATTAACGTGATTTCTGCCTTTCATAATGCATCACAGTTAACTTTAAAAAATGACTAATGAAGACACGAAAGTCAGGAAGGATTAAAGAAGAATAAACGCGGTAGATGGTTCAACGACTATCTGGCAACACTGCAGTTAAGGTATTTATCACGTGAAACCCAAGTAGTTACGTGAATACAACAAAAAAAGTCTGTCACAATCAACTAACAACCCGAGTGTCTGCAGTGAGCATTCGGTACCCACTCTAGCAACCGTGCTTTTCCGTTCTCCTCCCGTTCCCCTATTCCAATGCACTGTGTATAATGATCTCATCCGGATAAAGACATCGTTACCTTACAATGATCACGATAACGAAAAGATTTGCATGGTACGTTGATGTGGACTTGAATCAAAGAATTAGAGGCATGAGAAAATGCCGCCTGCTCACCCACTAGCGAAAAAGAGACTACGAAACCGAAATCAATCCAGAGAATCGTTAGCGCAACGCACGTATAGATCCCCGCACGCACTCGCACACACACACACACGAGGGGCGATCCAGTTCTCCAGTTCCCCTTCACTTCCACCCGACGCCCGGCGTCGGAGGGGGCGCCCCGACGGCGACTGCGGG
>LYUA01000415.1:209841-221559 GCA_002093875.1 Calopteryx splendens
GGCGGGAGATTGAGGGGATGGGGAAAGGACGGAGAGGAGAGAAGTGGCGGGGGTTGACTGGTGTGAGGGGAGGGAAAGGAGGAGAGTCGGTCACGTGACTATTGTCGGAAATGAATTGCGGAAAGGGAGGGGTTGCCTGGAAGGTAGAGAGAAAGGGGGGACGAGGAAGGGATGTTTGGGAATGGAGGATGAGGTCGGGGTGGGATTGGAGAGTGGGGCGGTTTTTTTTAAAGGATTTTGGAGAGAAAAAGGGTGAGGGGGGGGACGAGAGAGGGAGATAGGGGATGAGCACGAGGGGCGGTAAACAGAAATGTCACCGTCGTCCTAGCAACCAGATGACGCATGAAGGCTCTTCACGTGCCCTTCTATTCACCGCTCTTGCCTCTCACCCACTCTCACCCCGATCCTGAAACCCCTGTCCCCTCTGCGCCCATTCTATTCTATCACCATTCCAACTATCTTCCACTCCTTTATCTTCTCTCTTTCATACTTCTCCGATCCTTTTCTCGATAAAAACACACAATCCACAGATTTTCCCAACCACGGACACGCGAACTGCCAATGGGTCTTCTTGCTTCATTCCCGTCACCCTATCGCTATCCCGTTGTCAAAGGACATTCCCATGCATCCCGTGTTTAATTCTAAGAATTTACGCATGCGAAAAAATTCAAAAAAGCAAAAATCATTTGCCTGAACCAGGATTCGATCATGGATCCCTTGATTACCGACCGAGTGCTTTAGCCAGTTAAGCTACCCAGGCACCCTCTTACACTGATTTTTTTTATGGATAGCTTAGCTGGCAGCTGAGAAGCTTAACTGGATAAAGGAGGAAACCGGAAATCGACGGATACGGGTTCGAGTCCAAGTTCAGGCGAAAGATTTTTGCATTGTGAATTTTTTCATTTATGTATATTCAACAAGGTGACTCCACTAAAAGTATCTGTTAATATCTTTGACTAAGAATTTACTTAACAGTTCTTTCACTTAACCACTTAACCCTTCCCCAGTTCATTTCGGGCGTTGGAAAGAAATTTCAAGTCTTAATTAAGTTAATTATTTCCAAACGCCTCAACCGCTGGACAGTAACACCTACGGAAGAGAGTGCTCGATAAAAATTAGAAGTTACAGAAACACCGATGGGCATATTGGCTGTTTTAATTCATTGTTTGAACTTTGGGGCAAATAGGTGACTAAGAATAGAGAGGTACTTAGTGGAAGCATTAAGTAAGCCACCACAGTAATCAACCCAAAGTTGTGTTTTTGATAGGTGAGGGTAGAGTTCACCTAATACTAAGGCCATCGGCGTTTGCTATTAGCACCTCAGGGTATGGGGGACAATTCATTTCTACGGTTTCGCAGGAAGACCTAGTACCCGAAAAATCACACATATTGGGTGAAGCTGAGGGTGCCCAGACACGTCATCCGGAATCGAACTCGGATCCTCCGGTTAGAATTCCAGTACTCTACCCACTAAACAACGACTTCAGACTGAAGGTAGTAAATAGTTTAGTCTATTTAGTACCTATTGTCTTCGCTCGCTAACTCGATGGGAGTTATTTTGAGTCTCGCTTCACTATTAATGGTTTACTGCTCTTCAGCACGGTGATGTCGAACCTACGAAACCTTTATATTCAACCATTACTAGAAGAGTGAAAGAGAAGAAAAGGCCTGGAGAGTAACAGTTGAAAAACCCCCCTCCAATAAACGGTGTATTAAACTTGAGTAGCGTTTCATGTTGTACGTAAAAGGCTAGCGAAATATACATGAAATAATTTGTGCCCATGCCGTTTTTAAGAAAGACTATGCAAGGGTTTGTGCTTGGAATAATTGGGGTAATCCAGTGATTTATTTGGTTTAGATTTGTGGGGTAGCTTTAACTGACAGCTTATCATGGGGTCCACATACAAAAACAGAATTTTTGGGAGATAAAAAATTGTGACATGTTAAAAGTATCATTTGTTTAAGCGTTTAAAGGATGGAGATTATTCCTATTTCCACTCTTATCTAGCCCAACTTAATGTATTACAATGCAGTTAAGGTGAAGGTGTCTGCGATAGAAACATTTGATTCGAATCATCGAGCATATTCACCATCAGGCAGGCATTCTGAAACGCTAAACGTTGAAACGATAAAATGAAAGCGTTCCTAAAATGTTTTCCGACATAAGGTTGAAGAGAATAAAGCATTTAACAACAAATTGAAATTATTAAAAAAAAATATCACGGAGGAAAGGATTCATCTTTCATCAATCATTCGTAAGTCAAACTATTTACCGATCGAAATACGAATATGAAATTACAAAAGTAGAGTCGCAAACGATGAATTTAGGACGTTTGCGATTAATACGTTATGGAAAACACTGATTTAACTTTTTTCTTTTCCTTTAATTCCTAATCTTTTCTCAATTCCTTGACAATCCAATTGACTCTTTCGTGCCCAGACGCAAAGAGTTCGATCGCTATGCACACAGACGCAAATGAGAACTCGTTCCTTCAACGAGGAGAGCCCACAATTCTTAATTTCGCCCCAATGATGACCAAAAACAGGTAATCAAACATCTAAGCTCCGGTTGATTCCTAGACACTATTCAATATGGATCATCCAGGCATAATCTCATTATCATCGTAATACCTGGGGAACGTACGAAACAATTAGATAATCCAGGCTCTCTGAAGATTCACAGTTAAGTCAAGGGTAATCAGGTTAAAATGCAAAAATATAAATTCAGTACGAAAATGTCACCTTTACTAGCCAATAAACATTAAAAATGCATATCTTTCCAATTCGCTCACATTTTTATATCCATCATAAATTTATCATCTGTAAGTTCAGGACAAGTCAGATGCTGCGATAATTTGGTGGTGCCAACAAAGGATAGGTAATGAGGGCCAAATCCTCGATATCCGATATGCAAAATGCAATTATTAATATGGTCGTACCCAATACGACTTCATTTAATGCTGAGACAGTACGTAAATAGCTTTAATATGGTCATTCTAGTTTTATAATTAATGTTGGTAGTGGGAAACCCACGCCTCACACTACACCCAAGGTCCTTTAATAATCGCGATTAAAATGTAAACATTTTTTGCAAAATATATTTTCTGAGAAATGATGGAATGGAATATCGTTCATCTTATCTATAAACTTAGGGATTTTGAGTTAAGGATGAAGCGATCAATTTAAATAAGATTCATATACTAAGGTTTTTCAATTTTTTTCTGACATGAAATATCCAGCAGAGAAATTATTTTGACTAGGTATATTGGATGCTAACATTTTGTTAATTATAACAGGTACGGAATAGCATGACTAAATGAAAACAGGATAATTGGGCAGGATATCAACTAAAAATCAAGACATATCTAGATAAAATATTAGATATTAACAACAGTTCTATTTTTTAACAGCGATTTTTCTTTAACTACCAAATTTAAAAGCAAGAGGAATCAGGAATAGATTATACCTATAAGAATGAATTATAGAATGTCTTACTTATTTGAATTTCTATGCAACTGTGTACTACAATTTGTTTTCGTCAGTTGTTACTCTTAAATTTTGTTTGAACGTGTACCTTTCATAACTTTTGATGAAACGTACGCTGCATAGGAACGTCACTATGACGCACAACACGATGAGGTAAGTTAGTAAGTTCCGGAGATATTCCGGGCTAGTTCTTGTTGTGTAAGTTCATCTTGTGTAAGTTTCGAGCATTTTGGACCCGGCGAAACTAATCTTGGAAATAAACAGGTTACAACGGAAAGCTGAACGTTTCCTTAAGAATCGCCATGAACGAACAGGGAGCGTCACATTGTTATTATATAGCCTTAAATGAGAACCACCAGATACATGAAGATTTCATCCACGTCCTAAACACTTTAGTAAGATAGAAAACATTCGAGTTTAACACTGAAACAGAAGGAATCACTTTACCTCCTCATTACATTGTTAGACGAGACCACGACGGGAAGTTGAGAGACATTGACTGCCGAACAGTCAGATAGATATAAGGAATTATCACTTCCTCGCACAATTCGAGACTATAACAGTAGGATACACGAACGGCAGTTTAGGCATCCCGAGTATGAAAGGATGAAAAATGCTAATAACAATAAACTTCATGTATGGCTGGTGACCTAACTCCCCCTGCCACACGGCGATTTTCACTGAAGAACTCTACCGACTGGATCCATACTGAAACACGTAATTAAATCGATCTATAGAATGAATTCCATTTACAAGGAAGTTTACGACTCTACCAGTTATTATATGCGCCTAATAATCGAAAAACGAAAGCATCATTACTGGAAATCATTCGGTAAAAACTGTAAGATATTGAAGCAGTAGGATAGGTTTTCTGTAAAAATCTGTTGTGAAAATCTACATGGATTTCTTTAATTACGAAAAATAAGGGAAATTTTTTCATTGAAAAAATTTTACTCTTTCAGGTCAGTGACTAAGTAACACTGGCTATTAGTCATTTCAATATTCGAAAACGAATGCATTCGTTTGAGTTAAATCTCCGGCAGGTAAAAATACCTGATTCGCATAAAGTTCGTCCGACGAAAGACGTTTTCTTTTAGTCAACATCAGACTTAACCTTTTTACAAAGAAGTTATTCACCAATTTGATTCTCATACTTCACTAATACTAAAACGTGACTGAACTTTCCTATGTAGCTGTAACATTTGATCCCTAATTTCATGGCATTCCCTCAGGTATCTTGGCAATTAATGCTCCTTTCTTAATTCGCGTTTTTTTGTAGTAGTACCTTTGAGTAGTACCTATTATTCCTTTAATGCATGCCTGGTGTGAACTCACTCCCTGCCAACACCATAGAAGTGACTTGCAGGGTATTATGTATATAGAGGTATATAGACTCTAAATCCTATATTTTCTAAAAATTAATTTTTGTACTACCAACAACTTATTCTTTTCTTTCGCAGGCAATTAAAAAAATCTTGGTATGTGGAACATCTTAACCAAAAAGATTTAATATTCTATCCAACATCGCTTCTCACAAGCACCTCGAATGTGCTGACACCAGTTATTCATTTTACAAACTTTTGTATTTACTGACTTCCATAATCAAGCTTCACATTTATATGACAATAATAGTTATTCCTTTGGCTCTCCCTATTTTCTCTCGCACTGTATTGAGAAACATTTCTAAAGTTTAAAGCATTCAAGTGATGAGTAAAAAAAGAGCAGTTAACAATTTAATAATTCTCTCATCAAAGAAGTATTTTTTTCTTTTTTTATAAAATCAACTTCAATCTTAAAAAGGAAATGCAATAATTTAAATACTAAACTCCAAAGATATACCCTTTTTTATGAAACTATATGAAACTTAATCACCTCAGTGTTATGAAATTTAATCAGCCCTACTCTTCTAGAAATTTCTCTAGTATTATCTAGTTTTTTTCGAACTATATACCCTCAGGATCGAAACGTGATTTCCTCTCCAGGAGGAGTAGGTTGCGAGATCATTTTGACTGCAGTCGTTCCAAAGAGAAAGGTTGCGCATCATTCCGTTAGAGAACACATAGGTACCTACGTGACTCGTAGGAGTAAAGGTCCCTGGGAGAGGGATGAAAAGAGAGAGAGGGACGTTGTCAATTCCGTACGAATGAGGGGATCATCTTACCCTTGCTTTTCCACCCTCTCGCCCCTTCACTGCATGGAGAGGTACCCCTTCCTCCCCTCTTCGCCGTCCGTTCTCCCCACCCTTCCTCCCTCTTTATTCTTTCCTCCACTCCCCACCCGTTCACCAACCCTCTCGCCCACCGCCGCTCTATCCCGCTCCACCGCCTACTTCCAACCCCCAACCCATCGCCCTAACCCCTCGTTGCATTCACATCCACTCCCAACCCTCGCCCTCCTCCCCCGGGGCTAATTGACTCATTGAGATGCGCAGCCATGAGGATGAAGGGGTAACAACCCCGCGTCGTAATGACGGGACTAGAAATGTCCCCAGTAAACAATCTTACACATCTTAATGGATTCCCCCACAAAGATGGCGGTGGGATAAGGTCTTTACGAGGAAGACATCCCAAACTTGCGGCCTGGGGAGCAACAGTTTATTTATACAATCAAATGCGGCTCGCGTGATGGGATTGGTTTCCAAACCACTCTAGGTTGACCTAAAGAATTAAATTCCCGAACTTAAATCAGCCAAGGCCACGACATTTGTTCGAGATCTTTCAAAGAGATATAAATTTAAATTTATATGTTAATTACTTATTCATCCATACATTAACACTGATTAGTAGCATACTTTTTATGAAAGCATATTTAATTACGGATGCAATCAAATATGTGCCAAAATATCGAATGAGATATTTTGAAAATTCTTGCAACTGAGTCAGGTATGTCATAATATGACATATCACAAGTGGGAATAAATAATCCTATACATTCAATTCCTTACACGCTCATTTCTTTTGGAGTAGCTACGATTCGCTTTGGAATAAATGAGGACACTACAAAAGTCCGGAATATCCAAAAATGAATTACCAATGATCATAAGACTAAACATCATGTCAATAAGTCCGAGAATTTCATTAACATTCAATTTAGTGAAGATTCGTTTACATTATGCGAATACCAGCATATTTGTTTTCTGGGATCGGTTTTCGTATTTTCAAAATTCATGGTAAAATAAACATGTTTATATACAGATAATTTTTGATCATCACAGGCTAAAAACTTCAGGTCGAACTTTTTTTTACCTGCATGAATAATTACGATCATGGTGAAATACCTTCTGTGAATGCAAAAAAATTACTCGTATATGGTATGGTTACACAGAAGTTTTTTGAAAATGAAGTTCAAAAACATTGTATCAAGAGTGACCGACAGAACAATTTACCAAAAGCCAACAGAAAGAACAGACACGGTAATAAAAAAGAAATACATAGAGAAAAAATCAAGGAAGCAGCAGAGAGGGTGCAGGACCATGACCAATTTTAATGGCACAAACAAGATACCTTGGTTCACAAACAAGGCAAAAGAGTATGCTGAAGTAAAGGAAGAATTTATTTAAAATTTTCAACTAAATAAAACAAGGAATGGAATGTGTACAAGCAACACCGCATCCAAGTAAATTAAAAAATAATACAAGATTTACAGGGAAAATATTCGAAAAAGTAGAGTATTACCTGTATCGAGGGTAAGAGAAGATATGGGTGGGCCCGAGGAAAAACAAAATGGAAGTTAAAGATAATGTACAAAGGGATAAAATATTGGAGGAATAGTCCGAGGAATTTAAAAAAAAATTATACCGTCAAAATACAGAAGGACTGCAACCAACGTTTAGCAACCTAAGCAGTTATCATGGTTCTTTGATAATTTACACAGCAGGATATATAAAAAAAACGTTAAAAACTAAAAAAATAAGAAGACTGCGGTACTTTACTAAATAGTAAAAGATATGCTAAAAAATAGAGGCAGCGAAGTGGCAAGAGCTCCTTCAGACAATTGTTCTTCCATTACCATCTCAAAAAATTGGAAGACGTGTTTAAAACTATTCCAAAATACAAAAAAGGATAGATCACTAACCTTGAAAATATCACGGCATAACACTACTTACAGATTCGTTAAAAACTCTTAACAACTACACAGAAAACATTTATTAGTCGGAGCAATTCCATTATATATAACTGCAGTTGGAAGGGGGTTACTGGTAAAGGTAACTGGGGTTTCACTCACCCAATTTTGACTTTGAGGCACTTTGTCTTCCCCTCCATGTTTCCTAACCCAACGACACTTCTCCCTCCGCTTAGTGCAGTCCTGTGCACATTCAGGGTCCACGAGCTTTCAACGGAGTTATTTCTGCGCATAAAAGAATTGCCAAATTAATGCATGGGAAATACACCAAAATAATAACAATCTCAGAAGAATAGCAAGGATTTATGCGAAAAAGGTCTGTCACTGATGTTATATTAATATCTTACAGTTATTAGAAAAGGCATATGAAATTCATTATTATTTTATCATTTTTGTTTTCTAGATTTGACGAGAGCTTTTTCCAAAGTAAGAGTTGAAGATGTACTTTGTAAGAGGTTTCTATTAAGTTAAAGAAAGTGAAAATTGAGGATCTTAATAAGAATTTTACTACAAGGTTTAACAAATAAGGGGAACAAGCAAAAGAACTTAAAAGTGATAAATAAAATTAGACAAGAAGATTCACTGAGCCCATAGTTATTCATCAGTGTAATGAATTAAAATAGATTTACTAAGGAATTAGGATACAAAACAGGAGATTGAAACTTCAAAATAATATTAATTGCAGATGGCAGAGTTTCACTAGCTCTATCTATAAAAAAGGGACAACTTAAAAAGACTTAATTTTTTACTTCTCTGTTGCTTTTTATTCAGATTCAAGACAACAGCAAATTATATTGAGGTAGACAATACAGAAAAGATGAAATAAATGACAATATCTATGATCCACTTAGACAAAAACTGGAAATAGAAAGGAAGATTTCAGAACAGAAATTCGAAGTTACAGAAAACAAGATTAAATGAAAACACATGCACACAAATCAATGATGATTTCAGGTTGCCTGAAAAATCTCATCTTGCAATTACTGACCCAAATCCATAGGTAAAAATACTGAATACTCATAGGCTAGTGAAACAAGCAAAACATAACTATCCAGGAGGTGGGAAAATACGATGAAGGCTGTCTAAACAATGGATGAAAAGCTGGTCACTCTCATCTGAAAAGGATCTTGTGTAAAAACATGCTATAAATCCCACTTTTGTATAGACATTGGACAAATAAGCATATCGTAAGGATAAAATGGACCTCACAATAAATGATATGCAATTGGGTCGAAAAATGAATTGCTAATCTCAGTTTTTATTTCCATGCCGAATACCTTCTGTTTTACCAAATTTAGACATTTTATTATTTTTTGGAAGATGATTTAAAGTTAGATGGCAAAAGTCACGTCACGAAAAATCAACGGCCAAAAAAATATTCCATACAAAATTTTAGTTTTATTAAAATTATTTTAATACAAAAAAATGATCGCCGATAAAGATACTGGTCGGCATAACATTTTTTGAAATATCTAAAAAATCTAGATTTTAATCACGCGAAGTTTATTACATAAAATGCTATGAAAAATGTTTGAAACGTAGATACTGAGTGATAGAGGCTACTTTAGCCTCCTTAAGTATTAGTATAAATCGTCAAAAAAACCCGATTTCAGATGACTAGGATGTTTTTAATAAATGTTGAAACTATATTTACAATATTATTAATTTTAATACGATACAAGTAAAGCGAGGAAGAACAATCGAGTTTTTGTGATAGCCCAGATGTCTGAGGAGTTAGCTAAAGTAAGATGGGTACCTTATGATAAGCAAACGATTGGACGTAAAGGCCACTTTCACCAAAACTTTAACAAAATAATTTCTATGCTTGATAAAATGGATATCTCATAGGAGTCATACTTGGAACTCCACGGCTTTAAGGGTGCAATTACTTTTCAAAAACACTTTATTATGGTCTTTCGAGGGACACGAAATCCTGAGGAAAGCATAATTACAAAAACCTCATACAAAAATACAGAAAACAAGTTCAGTGGAATAAATGGGAAAAGTAGACACAATGCATCACGAGTTAATAAGCGCTTAATCGGCTTACAGCGTCAGAAGTAGGGAGAACCAACCATGATATACTACTACTCTAAATACAGAATACTTCAATCATAAGTGGTTTGGTGGGTCAGGTGTTCTGTCCGACATCCGAAGGATGAGAGGGTTCAAAGGGTAAGCAGGGTCTACTACTCTCGTACCGTTATAGCTCAAGGATGTTCTGATCCAGAGAAATTTCGTAATGTAAATGGTTCTTAATATAAACGTACCTCCGACCTTCTCAACGTAAATTGAAGATAATTAACCCTAAAGAGAACTTTTTTTTAAACGATTTCGCTTTGTTCAGCTCTGAACATTTTCTTCGTGGAATATCACAATACGTAATACGATATCTCCGGAAAGAAAATACGATTTTAAGGTTTGACATCAGTAAAAACAATGAAAATCGCAATATAATAAGTTCAGTATCCACATAGGTATAGAAGCAAAAAAAAAGTGCGCAGCAAGAGAGGGATCATTAATGCAGTATACACATTTGGGAAGGGCTTGAGAATCGATTTTTTTAATAATAAACAGGAAGAAATTTGCCTCTCACGCGTTAAAAAATGTAATATTACACTGTTAGGTTCCATTATTTCACCACATAATTTTCGATATGGACAACATATTGCGTATTGATAGAGTGATGCTTGAATTATAAACAGCAAACAACAGTAATCAACCCAAAGGTAGGTTTGATAGGCAGAGCTCAACTAATATTAAGCCCAACGGAGTGTTAAACACACACAAAGAGTAGGGGGCCTAGTACCTTTCCCTGTGTCACCTGCGGTTTCTCAGGAAGACCTGGTTCCCAAAAAAATCACATAGCTTGGGGTGAAGCTGAGGGTTCGAAGATGTCACCCGAAATCGAACCCGGGTTCTCTGGTCAGCGCTCAATGCCCAGCGCTCTACCCACTGGGCAACTAAGCCCATTCAATTATAACCACGCATTAAAAATTTCAAATTTAAAAAAATGCTTGTGAAATACCAGTAAATCATTTTCATACCTCCCCTCTTAAGGAAACTAAACGAAAAAATGAATTCTACGGAAATATAATTCTTCACGCTTCTATTTATTTTGATCATTTTTGTAGCTTTTTTCGCCAAAATTCGGTGAAAATATTTTATCTTTTATAGAGGTCCATGATTTTCTCTGAGCAATCTTCTCCGTATCCTACTTTAGGGGCCTATTTCACTCGTTTACTGTACTTTTCGCTCGCCTTCACTAGCTTGGAGTGCTTTTCCTTCCCCAATATCGATTCCCTCGCACTTCCCCTTATGTTATATCTTATATAGCTTAAGAATTCCTTGTTAATATACACCCAAAACAATTGACTTTTAGCACGATAGGTACAGAGTTAAAAGTATTAAATACTTATGCTATTAAAATTATAAAACATTTGTTGAAAAATGATATCTTGATAAAAGCAAATAAAAGAGCGTAATACAGCTATAAATATGATTGAAATTTGACGAATTAACAAAACCAATGAGTTAAGAAAAATTAGGGGAAAATAAAAAATATTAAAAGAACTAGCTAACTGTTAGGAATATTTAAATATTCAATTACAGCCCAAAATCTTCTACAGTTGTGAATTCATTTTAAAAACAAGGTAAAATGAGAAAGGATCACCAATATACCTTAATGCCTTTATCTTTGCTCTTTGGGGCTAGGGCATTTTAAACGAGCATCTTTTTTATATATTTAATAAAAGACACTGCTAAGCCGTAAGAATAAGATACAAAGTTGACGAATAAACATCGTGGCCAAGGAGAAGAGAGCAAATGTAGAAAAATAAAAAAAAATTGAGGCGCTTTGCTCCAAATTGAAGAAAAAGCGAGGGAAGTGGGAAAAAAAAAGAAGGAAGTGGATCCGAGTGTATTCCGTGCCCATGTCGTAGTCGTCGTCACTTCGACGGATACGCATTGCGCTAGTGGCACGACGAGCGAAAGGGAAGAAAACAAATCGCAGGGAGAGATAGTCCGGAAATTGCTCTCCCGAGGCGAAGATTGAAGAGCGGCTGAAATTAAAGGGTAAAAGGCATTGGGGACACGGTGGGGGGAGGGAGG
>LYUA01000415.1:299271-309798 GCA_002093875.1 Calopteryx splendens
GGGGGGGGGGCTTGGGTCAGAAAGGTAAAAAGGAATACGCAAGGGAGAGAGAGAGAGAGGAAAATAAAGACTTTTGGGTTGAAGCTTTTTTACGATCGTAGGCGAGTATCCTGCGCGAGGCTTCGAAGCCTCGGAGGAGGATATATTGCCAGCTCCACAACCCGATATGAAAGTCCGAACGCTGCAGTATTTCACTCCTGGGGGGAGAGAGGAGGGAGCGGGAAGGTTTTCGGAGCGACGGGAAAGCGCATACAGAGCGTTCGGCTGGAAAAGGAAAACAAATAAGGAACGCGACAGGAAACCCTTTTATTTACTCACCAATTGCGAGGAAGAATAAATTGCCAAATACGTCCACATCGCATAACTCAGGAGAGCGAACATTTATACGGATTTTGACACGGCGATCATCTAAGTGCATCGGACTATTAAGACAGGAAGAGAGGTGTGATTACATGTCTCTTATACGAACAACCCTTGAATGGATCGACGTAACTGCGTTTTGCGCGTCCCGACCATAACGTCAATCGCTCCATTTCGAAAAATGACATCGCGAATTGTTTCTCCTGAAAAACGCTTCTAGTGATCCGTTGGCACCCGAGAGATCACAAGAAGCCACATTTTGCTTCTCGTGGGATATTTTCCACGGGTCAAACCATCAAATATCGCATATCCTCCGAATGATAGGTGGGAACCGAACCCATGACCTTCGGGATGGGTCGTGCAACCCACCATGCTAACTTTTTCAAATGATATTCAGATATTATAACGTGCTTTTGGGATAATGTTATCTCTGGATCCGTAATAAAGTTTGAGAGAGGAAATGTGACGTTTCGACACCTCCGATTTTACTCAAGCCGCTACTAGACTATGGACACCTGCGAACACTTTGATTGAATAATTTTCTTCAATACCGGCTAGGATTGATGTTTACATGAAAAAGTAGATTAGGAACTGTGTTTACAGGTGGATAAAATATTATCGGGTAAATATTAATATTTCAGTTTCACCGGTATAAAAATATTTTAATTTAATTGGACTGAGATAGTGAGAAATTTCAGAGTAGACTGGACCCTCACTTGCGGTACAAATAAGATTATTTCACCTTAAGCCGAAGATAATCTCGTACTTGCCATAAAATCAAATGCAATTATTATCTATGCACATTCCCCAAGCGAGTTAGATTACCAAAGACCGTAATAGAGGAACTATAGAAGTGAAGAATTATAGAAGTCCAACGATGAGCTACGAGAAGTAGGTGATGGAGGATGTTAGCGTAAGAAACTATGAAGAAATAAAAAGACTGATAGGTAAGAGATGGACACAAGGAACAAGCCAATCCTCAGACTGATAACAAACGATGATGATGTCCACATAACTCACTAGCTCCGATTTCCAATTAAATCCACACGTATTAAGTGGCAATTCTAAACTTCGCAATTTACTGCAGTAAATGAAGACACTTCGTCATCTCACTTTTTAATTAAAAAAATAAGCAGTGGAAAATTAAAAATTGCGTTTCCACTTCAAATATTTTTCCTAATCCTGAAGTTGGCTAGCAGCCGCAAGATCGAGTCACTTTTCTATGCCTTAACATAATGGAAATTTCAAAATACGGCCGCAGGCTATTAAGGACTCAAGCATGCGGCCGAAGAAGGCATTCATAAAAATTGCAGTTAAAACTAACGATGTCCATCGTAAACAGACAATATACCGTTTCTAGAAAAATTACCCCCATCGCTCTAAAATCTGGTTGCCAAAAATTCTTATTCCTAGCCAATATTAGTAATAAAAGTACACATATATGACATGCACCCTAGAACTCGTGATATCGCGGCAGTTTTTACGGAAAATCGTCACTTAAGGCCTTCCTCCTGTAGCGGGAACGACACAACGATCAAGTTGAATGGCTCATAAGTCCTTGCAAACCAGCTTGAATGCCTGGCTTGCAGGCTCAGCCTGAGGGATAAAAGTTGTGATAGCGGATAGATGACTGAAATTCAAAATGAGCTAGTTTTATATTTATTTCGACTACTAGTACACCAAAAACGCATCAACGAAGAAAGCGGCCAATTGGCAAAGATAATCTATTTCAACCAAACTCTTGGATCTTTTGAATGTTTCTTTTGCAGCTAATAACAGTAAACCAAAAAGTTACTATTGCTTCGCAATAAGGTTTCCCAGGAGGTGCACTACCAAAGATCACACAACATTCATGTCTGAGGCGTAACACCAAACCCAACACATTGACAGGTTGACCTCATGCCGAGGACGTGTCTAGTCAAACTAGCCTAGAAAACTAACCAACTTGTGGTTAACATCACCCAGTGTCATTTAACATCTATCTAAAAGAGATATTAATACTAACATGACCTAAGCAAACATGTTTTTGGCTTATCTTTCTTTTTATTAAGTATGGTTGTAATAAGAAATTTGCGTAATCTAAGATTTTCAAAATCATTGCTTTATTTTGTTTCTACTGAAAAACACACCGTAACGGAGATTTAGGAGCTATAAATCCACAGTAAATTTATTTCAATTCACCTTCAAATTTTACTTCAATGGAAAGCAAATATAAGACGCTAAAATAAGTTTGCGATATGCAGTTTGCTTAGAGTATTGTATCTACTTAACGGTTAATGTGGAAAACAATCTGATAAGTTATATTAATTATTATTTGGGAAGTTGAGTGTTCCATATGATCCCTTGTCTTATTATAAATAGTTTTACAAAATAAGGTATAGGTACCTATGCTGAAGCATTTCCTTACTTCCACCCTGCTCGTACATCTTAGCAATAGGTATGCGGACAAGCAAAATTATATATTAATAACTTCATAAAAGGACAATGATAACCAAACAACACAATGAGTATAAACACAGTAAATACTATAACGCTGTTTACATTTAAAACAATGCCAGGTCTAATAAACCACCTCGCTCACTTGGCCAAACAGCCTAATTAAAAGTGTAGAAATTACTTTGGTCACACCAATAGGTGTAAAGAACGACTTCATTCCCGCATTATAAGGTTGTCCTTCTAAACTACTTCGAAAATTTATACCATTTGCAAAGTGAGGGGAGGGGAAGGAGTGTGCTGAGAGGGTTTAATGAGAGGAAGGAACATCAAGTAATAGGCGCGTGCTTAAGATGAGAGTAACTTTGTGTGCTTCGCACCTAAGGTGCCGTGGTAGCACGGGGGAGGTGAGACGAAGGAGGGGAGAAGATAGAATAGGGAGTGAGAGAGAGAGAGAGCGAGGGGACCTTATTAAACTGGTAGAGGTGAGAGGGAGAAGGGTTTTGGAGTTTAACGAGCAGCGATCTCTCCTCTCCGTCCTCGTCCAATGAGTAGTGAGCTGAGATGGAGAGGAGGTGGGGTGAGACGAAGAGTGGGTGAAGACGCCGAAGGGGATAAGAGGAGGGAGCGGAGGCAGCGACGGATTAGTAAGGTGTGGGTGGGGCACGTGTAAAATTAGAAGCGCGTACATCTACCAACACATTACCCAGTGGAAGGAGACGCAAGAGGGTGTGGCAGGGGATGTTAGATCGCTAGCCACCGGGAAACGCTAGCCGAAAGCGAGAAGGCGTCTTAATTACGAACATTCGCCGGTGGTGGAAGTTGGAAGAAGTGGAGGCCGAGTTGGATGATGATTAAGTTGGAGAATTTATTTTGTGCATATACTTTTGATGACTAATAAGTAGCCTCAAATGAAGCACTATAAATGAACTGGAAAGCAATGTTACATTGACTTTGGAAGGGAACTCACACACCACAAAATTTCCCCCCAATTGGTGCCCAAAATAGGTAACTATGGAGTTTATCTCTCGAGGTGCCAAGGATTACCATCCTACGAATGGGCCACTGAAATTTCTCATTCTATATTACCATTTGAAATCAGTCACGACTTACTGAACTTCCCTATCATTGAGCGAGTGGTGAACATTTTTTCACACTGGAAGTCTGGATTCGTCCTAATAAGGAAGTATACTCCTCAGCCTTCGACTGGCACGTTCCCAAGTCGGGAAGCCTAAGCACTGCATACTCGATGTAAATAATTCTGCCACAAAAGAGAGAGGTTTTGAGACCTCTGTGGTTTCGTCACAAGCGGCCTGGCGCTAAAGACGTGCTTCTTTCACCCTCTGAATCTCAAGCGTACGGTTGCAAGTTCGCAATGTGCAGAGGAAAATACGAGATATGGGGCCTTTCACGACAGATGCGACGACAATTATTAGTTATACATCCATTTGGAAATATAAATCTAATAATATAAGCATAGCTCAGTGAGCTCAGAAATAAAATTAAAAAAAAAAACACAGTAATCAACCCGAAGGTCGGTTTAGTAGGTGAAGGTAGAGCTCACTTAGTACTAAGCCCTAATACGGCGTGTGAAATTCACACATCAGGCCAGTTCCTTTCCCTGTACCGTATGTGATTTCCAAGGATGTCCTGGTACCCGAAAAATAGTACACAGCTTGGGTGAAGCTGAGAGTGCCAAGTGGAGTCACCAGAAATCGAACTTGGGCCCTCCGCTCTAACCACTGGACTACCACTCCCCTGATAAAAAACCTGGGCTAAATTAAATTGGGTGGTTTCAGGCGTCATTTAGTGGAAGCAGTTCATATTAAGAATGGAAATAATTTGTTTTTTTTTAAACATTTTTTTTACTCAGCTCTTCTTTGCTCTTCACCTGATGATGACTTAGTAAGCCGAAACCTAGGTTGTAGAATAAAAAACTTATTTACGGAAAAACAAAGTGTTTCTATTCTAATCCATCATCGCGACGTGGGAAATAAAAGTTAAGAGCCATTCATAATGAAAAACAACAATTCAAGCACTGAAAAATAGAACCATTCGCGGTCACAAATAAGGTCAATCTGTGATAGCTCACCTTGTATTAAATTCAACGGCCAGAAATATTATATTTCAGCATAGGAAGGGCTATCGTATCTTTTCTGCGCCGCATGTGATGTTCCAAATCCAATTGGTGGTTCCTAGAAAATAAGACAGCTCAGGTTAGCGGAAGTATCCAAGGAACACTACACTGCTCTGACCTGAACCTGAGATCCTCGTCCACGCGTCTGTTGGAGTTCTGGATCTTGAAATAGAAATTATTTTTATGCATTTAGGCTACCCGTCTTAAAGGACTCTTATTTGAAACTCTTTTATTTGCATTTTTTCCATGTTTACGAAACAGTTTAATTGCTCCTTCTTTTCATGTTTTGCAATGGTAACAACAAAATGAACTGGGAACATACGAGGAAAAAATACTCCGAAAAAATTGCAACGAACCAGAAAAGAGTTGGGATACTGAAGGTCGGTAATGCACTTATACGTATATAAAATCACATAAATCTATTCTAAGATTGAGTGTACTTACATAAAGAACCGAAAATCAAGTTATCACTTTATGGTTTTACGAAACCGAAAGTAACGCCGGAGAATGATCGTCCATAAAAAGTGACATAATATAGTTGAGACAAAGAAAAACAGGCAATATTTTACTGACACTATCGTGATAGCAATAAAAGGTAAAATAGAAAACGTTCTATTTTTCTTTGAAACTGAAGAAACCAGAAAACTTTTAATCACTGGAAAACTCACCAACCGTACCTATCGTGACGCTTCTGCTACAACGAATGGAAAGATTCACATGAATACGTTTTTAAGGCGCGAGGGGTTGGGAGGGGGAAAGGGTTGCCTTTACGACGCGGTGAGCGCCATACCGTACATTCCGTATTCGGTTGCCTGCCTACCACAGCACCCAAGCGACGACGCCGTTTAAACGCGGGGAAATGAAGGATCGAAGCGCGACGATTAAAGTGGAGGAATGCGAACTTCAAAACGCACTCTTTTCTTCGATTACACTCGTGAGGGTTTGCAAAGCGGGTGAAAAACGTCGCTCGCGAGCCCAGCAAACGCGGTGAGCACACCTTAAGGGTGGTGTAAGTGAAAGGAGAAACGGCGGGAAAGAAGAGGAAGGAAGTTCCCGAGGAATGTCTAGGAAATGCGGTATCGAGAAATGATCCCATCCCTCGGGGAATGGACTTATTAGGAGAGGAATAACAAGCGATCAAATTAGATACACACGTTCTGCGTTTTGCAAGGAAATGGAGAGAAAGAGAGACAGGAAGGGAGAAGAGAAAGTGTCAATGGCGCTAGAGATGGATTATCTGTGAGTGAACAGCTCAACACTACAGTGAATAGTCCAAAATGAGATAATCACTGAAGAAATCTTCATTCACTGAAGCTTCAGTAATCAACAGTTAATTATGACTAATTTTTTAGAGCTCAGTTGTCCAGTAACTCGTTAAATGTTTTGATAGATAATTTTTCTTGTACTTCGTTGGTGATTCAATTTAGGTAGTTAATCTGCCACCTTTATTATCCTCTGAGTGGTGACGAAGTTCTCATGGCCAAAACGTACCTAATTTCTTAATCCTGACTTTCAAATTTCACAGCTTTTTTAAATAAAATTTTAGTAACAAAAGTGAGAGAATCAATTTATAAGGAAGAGTCTCTCCATTTCGGACAGCTGTTGATGAACAGTTACATTTATTCCCATCATTAATTTAAAAAACGTAAGGGGTTTCCTTAATTCTAGAAGTGCGTGTGTGATCCATAGCGAAGGGTCACCTCTGAATGGAAGACGGTAGAAATGAGGAAAAACCGAAAGGCGATATGGTGTTTAAGGGTTTTGGGGGCGTTATGGGGTGGTGGTAAGGAACGCCGCGGTTTTTGGTGGCTTAGCGAGTGCCAAACGAAAGACGTAAAACTGTTGGAATGAGAGAGGCATAAGGACTGATGAAAAAAGACCAGAGGAAGGAGCAGTAACCGGAAAGGGCGAATGAAAGTTGGGAAGTGGGCGAAGGGATTCAGCTCGTGAGATGAAAGTAACAGAAAGAGAGGCAGAAGGGACTATGAGGAATCTAGGGTGAGTCGGAAAACATCTTCCTTAAGCCAGAGGAATGAGGAGCAGAGGCGCTCAATTCCATACGTGTGCTCTGAAAGCACTTTGAAGATTTCTGTACGAGTTTTTTTATGTTTACTTATTTCCTCTCGTCATCATATTTATACATTTTTCCTCATGTTTAATTCTTAAATAATATTTGACTTTATGGCGAGGACGTAGGTATCTGTCTACCTGAGATAAGGGAAGGCATAAGGACAGAAACGGGCTTCCTTACCCCAAAAGTGCGGCAGTATCACGGGTCTTAGGGCTTATAACGAGAAAAGCTCCCAGCCATTAAACTAACTTTACACTTGAATACTGTATTTTTTATTATTTACTTGTCTAAAATTCACAAAAATCGTAATCCAAAATTTCCATCCCGAATTTTGATAGCAAAAATTCCTGACGAAAGCTGCCCTTGAAAAAATGTACACGGTTAGTATGTAGTATTTTCAATTGATCAAAAGTTGTATGCTAACAACAATGCACAAGGGAAAATAATAATACACCAAGTGAAGTGTGCAACAGCACTATGCGAATAAATCCTCATAGACCACACGGTTAGGTAAAACGTGATATTTACCTAAATATCTACTTCCTATATGTTAGTTAATATGGTAGTTTTGATAAGAATTTGAGACAGGTATTAATACACGAGAATGTGAACTTAGATAAATGAAATAACCACGAGACCAGCGTCAAGGTAGCTTCATCTAATCGATATAACGGTTTAAAAATCGATTAAGATAAAAAAGGCCATTGCATATATGACTAGATGACCTACAATAAAGTAGATAAAAATAATTACTCATCCAACCCGGTACTGAAGAGTCACTCCCATTTCTTATTCACGCGAATGAATGAAGTTAACTGCATCTGGCGTAGCTTTTTGGAAATGTTTCATGATGAAATAAAGACGTAACTTAGTTTTTCCTCATGATTCTATGAACATTACCTAGGTTTCGCTGATATTCAATATCATCAGGTGATGTTGATCTAAAGATATTGAATGTCAAGGAAACCTACCCCGTGTTAGTAAAACCTAAGTTACATCTTTATTTAATCAAGAATGAATGAATTAGATGTGACTAACGATAACTACCTTTTATCTTTTTAGATCCATTTCAAACCGAAAATAATATGCACCTATCATCGGAAAACATTAACCTATCTACTCAATGAATTAGGAGTTATTCCCAACCAAAAAGTTCTCCGGGGGAACAATTACGACGCATTATCTTTAAAAAAACTACCACTGTTCGATGAGTGGCCATATCAGCATGAAAAAGAAGAAATTAACTGAAAGTTTTCGCGGACCGGAAGGGATAAATTCACTGATCGGTGCCGGCTCACCAACCGGAAGTAAAGAAATACTTATGATAGGCAGAGGAATCGGGATCAGACATAACCTTCATTCATAACCACAGACCCATTAATTTAGATTACGGGATCGGCATGGAGATGAAGTAGATAGTGCGCAGTGACCTAAAGCCCTGTTAACAAGAAAGGGGTAGATGACTATTTGCTGTTGTTGAGATATAAAGCAGTAAAAGTTAAACGACGAATGCGTGCACTTGGTAATATTCCATAGCAAGTTCTTCATAGCATATGCAATGCATAGCATTTCTGAAGGTGCTGTTTAAGAAAATTCTACCAATCATAATTATCCAAAAACAGGTCGAAAAAAGATTTTTCTCACAAGAGCATGGTAATAAGTACTATGTCAAACTTATTTCAGCCAAGGGCGATTTTTCTTACTAATAATATTTTACACGATCTTCTCGATATGTATGCATATACGCTGTTAGTAACTCTGCCTTTCAAATTTCAGTTAAAAAATATTTATTTAAATACAATCATATTAATACTAAATACTTTAAAAATAAATTAAAATCTCCAGTAAATACAAAGTAAATCAAATAAATTTTAATGCAACGATTCGTTTAGGGCAACAAAAATACACTTCATGGGCTGCTAGTTTGACACCTCTGCTATAAGGGGATATAATTATAAGGCGGGGGCTATCAGAATGCTACGAAGATAACATGTTCTACTTATAATTGTTTCTATTCTCAGATATTTATCGCTAGAAAATAAAAGTTTATGGAAAAATAGTTGTAGTATTTGCATTATTCACTAAGCAAGTTTATAACAAGTAAATATGTGCACACACACACACACACACATATATATATATATATATATATATGTGAAAATGTGAAATATATATTTCACATTTAAAGTCATACATATATGTATGACTTTAAATGTGAAAACATAGATAGAAACATCCAAAGTCAAAAGTGTATCACGCACTAAAAAAAACATTAAAAAAACACAGTTTGTTTGAAATATTTCGGTAGCTGAACTACCTCATTTATCTAAAGCAAGAGACTCATCCATTGCGCACACATATATAAACCATAAATTTCGAAATTATATTCCCACCATTTCAGGTGGCGAAATTCCTTCTAAATTCTAAAAATTACTCTTCTCCGTCCAAAGAAATTTAGAAAAAGGCAACGTAAAGATTATTACTCTTAGTTTAATGGAAATTTTAAATACTTATTCCTCGAGTTAGATTATTTAAATTTCAGACATTACTATCCACCGATTGTAACAGTAAAATTATCTCAGCTGTGTGGTAGTTGAGGCAGGTGGGAGCAGGGGAAAAGATGCACACCTTTCCTTTGGAGTTGTAATGAGCGAACGATTTTTGGAATACCGATCTCAAGTTATCTTTAAACGCAAAATACCTATGCGGGAGTCACGCGAGAAAGGGGGACGCGTAGGCTCCGAACTTCGAGTCGCATGGAGGGGGGAGGGAGGGTCTGAAGGTAGAATGGCCAATATTTGCGTCAGAAAGGGCGAAGAGAAGAGAAAAAATCAATCCATGTTAAGAACTATAACGTAATATGTTGTGACACTGTAAACAGTTGAAATTTCACTTCCTACACCTTTAGAGGTCTTAATAACTCTTTGCTAACTTGTTCTCTACCCTTTCATGCTTTCCGTTAAAGAACATTTACCTCGACCTTCCTTATTTCCTCTTTGTCTAAAACGTCCCCAAAATAGGCAGATTAGGTCTCAAGCAACTTATCCGCCAGATAGAACGGTTTGCGGATAAAGAAATTATATTTCATTTTATTATAAAAATCTTTAATGCACATTTTTGCGCAATACCGAATTTATGAAAATCAAGTCCAGCCATGATCAACTGGGGGATGGCATAACCCTGGATTAATAGAATGTACTCCTTAACGTTTTCTTAATTTTAGGCTATAGTTTTATAATGCGATTGAGTACTCGCATTTCAGACTAAATATGTAAATTCGCGTAATGTCTGCAGGGTAACATTATGCATCTTAGTAGTAATAATTAGCACTTTTGTGATATCCGCAAAAAAATATAACTTTAGCAACCTTATTTACCCCGCTTTGGAACATTACTTGAAAATAAATTTTTATTTAAAATTATGGGTCCCATGTTCTAAATAAATAAATATTTTACATGATATTTTCTACATTGCTATATATTATTTATTTTAGATTATATACTGTATATTCTACACTATTATATAT
>LYUA01000415.1:327653-337780 GCA_002093875.1 Calopteryx splendens
AACTACATTTTAGTTACTGAAACTAATTTTACGACTATATATTTATATAGTACATATACATCAACACATCAAACATATTTTTGACATGTATCCCTAAACGAGGGGAGATATAATAGGTTAAAAAATGAAATGAAATGACCTATGTAAATAGTGTTGGAAGTGCTTCCTATTGTATAAAATCTGTATTTTTGCTTATAAATATTTAGAAGTTTCATTTTTTACCGAGCAATTATGCTCCATACTGATACCAAGAAAGGTGGTTTTTCTAACCCTGAAAAGTTTCCATTTCACTTATGGAAGAGAGATTAATAACAGAGTGAAGCTCGCCTTCTCTACAAGGAAACATCCGCAATGACGATACCTATCTCAAGAGACATTCACAGCCATTCATCGGTATCGGGTGGAAGAAGGATATGTTTTTTCTCTGGTCGATTAGTGAAGACAAGGCAATATTTTCCTAACACAAAGTGAAAGTTAAACTGGTGGTTGAAATCGTATATTTACCATTAGTGGATGGTTGGGGGCAGCGGGACCAGTTAATTTTACGATATTATATTTACTTAATGGAGTAATCAAGGACTTTGACTGATTCTGCTTGTAATCTGCAAGTGGTATTCCCATTTTATGAATAAAATTATTAGAAGACATTATGATGGCGGTATATTTATATATTATAAGATACGTGCCAGCCGTTATTTTTTTCTAGACACACCATTGCCTAGAGATGTTATGCATGGCAGTAGCATGTAATATGGCGAAATTTTCGAGTTTTCGCCAGTTTATAATACCTCACGAGGATTATATTTTGATTATTATTTTCATTTATGCATTCTTTTACCTTAATGGGACGGTTCATTTTTCTAAAAAAAACAGTTATCTTTTCATGTACATGTATATAATACCCTGCAAGCCACCAAAACATCGTCAATGTGTTAGGACATCAGCCGTGAATAATTGGGAAGGAGAAATGTGGTAATTACAAGGAGTGTAGAGATGTGCTTGTTAGTGTTTTCCTCTTGTGTCGTGGTCTTGGATCATGTGAGGGAAATACACATTTTTGAATCTATCGGTTCGACAGGCTATTTCTCTAATTTTATCATTATTGTCTGACTTGCCTAAGTAGGGTGAAGAGTTGAAGGATTGCTTTCTCTGTATCAAATTCAAAACCACACAATGTGGATATATTTAATAAGGTAAATCCAGCTTTGACTCTTCAATTATCTGCTAATTCTCATCCCAAATCACGTATTAAGCGGGTTAGGCGCTGGGTCATCTCATAACAGTTTTTAACGAAACGGGCTGCCTTATAACATGACAGCTCTTTATGCAAGGAAAAAAAATGTCCTTATCTATGTTCATTATCGTCACCAGGCGGATAACACTCCCTAAGTTTGGCGGAGCATTCCCAAAATAGCCGTAGTAAAATCGTATGAATGTATCGTGATCTTTTAATTTTACACGCCTGTGGATTACGCAACAGGCAGTACGTATATATATTCGGGTTGCGGCGACTTCAGGGGTTACTCCTTTAAAAAAATCAGAATCTGTGATTTAAATATCAAACCGGATTTTAAAATATCTGTGCGTTCTCTATGAGATCCTAAGTAGATTTCTTAAACGCAGCTATTTTTCAAGCAAAGAATCAACGAACTCAATGCATCATGCAGAAAGAAAAACAATACTTTTAGACTAAACCAAGTAGATTAAAAATTAAGAATGAGGAAAAAAATAGTTTTACAAAATACCGAATATAAATTTTAATTTTTTCTTTCAAATCATCAGTTCGAGATCTGCATCTCGAGCTTTGCTCATTTTTTCATGTGGTCTGGGAGTTTCGCAGATGTAACGATAAATCTATGCAATATGAGAACATAGGAAGCAATGCCACCAAGCAAGCCAAAATGTCCATCACTTTATTCATCTGAATGAAAAAATAATTCCATTAAAAATTATGTTCGATTGGATCCAATATGACCGCTATAGATGATAAAAATAACCATCTTACGAATTCCCTCATCGAGAGAATTTAATGCAATGAGCTGGACATGTATCTGAAAATATGTATAAATTCTTCAAGTCGGATCATACCCTTCTCTTTCTGATGCTTTTGTATTAATAATGAATATAAAACGGAAAATAAACTCATTTTATTACTTATGATGACAGCTTTTTGAAATAATAGCAGTGAGCATAAGATGCATGATGGTTTATTGCCTAATAAAATTCAGGAGTTCTTCGTGAAACATCATCTCATAAATGCCGTTCCTCGTTGCCTCAATGCGAGGAAACGTAAATAACCCTAAAATGGAGGAACGCGAAAACACCGCAAAGCAAAAACAAATAAAACTGACTTTCGTTTCTAGGGTAGGAGTATGTATGTGCAAGCACATTAAGCCTCTTCACTGAAGCGTTCGTGAAACGCAGTTTAATGTTCGAGCCGTATCAGTCAGTAATATATACTTTGTTAACCGGTCATTGCTTCATTTAATGTGCTGTTTTTCCATTCCTCTAACGTACCATGCAAAATATACGGCGCGGTTGCTGCTGTATAAAATGTATCTTTCTCCTCGCACGTTTTCACTTTTTCGATAACTCAATTTCTCAAGGGGTCATAAAATACCGAACCGAAATATGCACAGTAGTCATTTTATTAAATTTGATTTGAAAATTTCTTATATCGTTCCATTACCATTGGTAAATAAATAAAATCAACAATATCTCGCTCAAATAGATTAATATTAATAGTGTGAAGCACAAATTTTAGTGGATTCTTATGCAAAATATTTTATATAAGTATTGAATAATACCAAAATAAAATCAACATGCCTATTTGATAATATGTTTTTATAGTATGATGAATATAATTGAAAATATTAAAATTATTACGATAGTAATTATTACACCTGCCATTATGTATAATGTAACATGAAAGAACACAAAAATCTGCTAAAGAAATGCCAAAAGGGTTTTACAACCAAAGAAGTTCAATTTAAGCCACTGAAAAACTATAATTAAATAATATTATTGCAACTTTATTTGGATAACAAAATTAGAGAATAAATGAAATTTACAGTTAGTAAAATAAAATTTACGAAAAAATGGCAATAGTGACCTAATATTTAATGAATGATGAATACCATTTTCATTAAAGCAATGAATACCATTTTTTATTAATGAACTAATGATTTCGCATTCCCGCTTAACACTGCAGAATTAAATTTGATTAAAAAATTATCAAGGTAGGTTTTAACCCCTCAATTAAAGGGAAACATTTTTCACTGCTCCTTAAGCTCACCCAGTTCAAAGTAAAGACGAAGGTCCCGTTACTGGGTACAAATTGTGAAATACATTCGCCATTTTGGTGCAGACACGTATTCAAAAACACCCTGAAACTTTCCAAATTCGATAGTGCAAAAACTGGCTACCTCGGTAATACTTATCTAAAGATTCAAAACGTGAGCAAGCTGAAAATACACTTCTAAAATTCCAACATAAAAATGAATTATCAAAGTTTTCAGACTCCATCTGGACTTGGATGGAGGGCATCGTCTTCAAAGTGCAAATGGTTTACGGAAGGTTTGGTGCACGTACTCAGGTCATTCGGACGGGGAGCACGAAAGAGTTAAACGAAAAGTGAGAAAGATGGACGTGCGTTGAAAGATGATGCTGAGGTAAGACGAAAGAGGAATTTTTATTTTTGAATCAGGTTGAACAGAAAAACATTTACACGCGCAAATCTGAATTTATCCATTAAAAATATTAGACGAATTACTCATCTATAGTATTGGTATGCATTTCTTGAAATTATCAACATCCAAAAAACTGATCCCTTGCTATTGAAGAAATCTTATTACTGGTTTTGGTTTTATAACACCAGAATGGTGGCTATGTTTCATTCAAATGAGTCGTCTGAAGTGCGAGTTGTCCAGTTTCATATTAGACAACTGTATTTTTCTAAAACCTAGCTTGCTAAATTTCGGTTTTCATCGCCGAAAAAGAACAAGACTATAGCTATTTGGCTGAGAAAAGGTGAATGCTACTGCAAAATACTATAAAACTATTTCTGTGTTTCTACTATTTGTGACTACATAAACATTCCATAGATTGTTCACAGTAAGCATGTTTGTTAAAATAGCTTTCGAGATTCATGATCAATCAGATAAATAATACTTATATGGCGTGATTTATCCATTTAGCATGGGCTGTTTTGGATAAATATGTCTAATTTATGAAGAATAAGAAAACCTGGAGGAAAACATTGGTGGGACGTGTAATGCAAATGAATGAAAAACGTCAAATATGCAGGAAATTTCGGATGAGGAGGGATACACGGAGAGAAAACAGGAAAAATGCGAATATATACGACTAAGGAAAATTATACGAACACGAGATAAATGGCTGAGGATGGGGACGGTGCATAAGGGATGAATGAGAGAATTGGACATAAGGGAAGAAATTGGAAGAAGTTGGGGCGCGGAAGAGAAGTCGGGATAGGTATGAGATAATGGCATGGCACAAGAAATGATTGGCACGGGGCGGAAAGGATGTGCACTGTACGCGGTGGAAGAAAGGAACCGCTGGGGAAAAAGTGGGTCAAAAAGAATTGGGAATGAGAGAAAATAAGAGGACGCCGAGAGGAGGTGGCAATTTTCGTAATGATGAAGCAGAACGTCTCAAGAGGGAAATGAGTCGGCTTGAGTTTGACGAACAAAAAAAAAGGAGGTATGTGCGTCTCGTCCCTGGTTGCCTCCAAGCATTAGGGGTACAGCTACTTTTATCTCCGCAGTCTCATTTCGAAAATATTCGGGACTAGAAAGTCAACATGTCGGCAAACATGTGTCACCTTCTATGAAGCATCACAGAAACGCTGAAAATATCCGACCGTTGTGCATCGCCCCTATATTCACGTGTATGATACATTCCTAATAGCTTGCATATCATTCTTGAATTCAATATATGATACCATATTAGCCAGACTACTAGCTGCACGTTCTGTCGCTTGTCTAAATGGCAAATATTAACTAATGCCATATTGGCTGCGATGTAATTAAAAAAACGTAATCAGATACTTTTTAGACAACTAATTTTTAAGATTTCACCACGGATATTTTTCAATAAAAAATATAAGGAGCGCTAAGTTGGTTCTCAGGCCGATTTCAGAAGCCTGTTCTCAGTCATTTTTGCACTCTATTTCATTTCCATAGCATATATGCATTATACTGTCCAATATTACCGTTAATTTTCCTTGCACTGTCTTCTCCTACGCACAAATTTCCACTAATCTAAATATACCAATAGACCGAAGAAGTTGGGGCACTAAATGAATACTAAAAATGAATACTAAAAATGAATTAGAATCGTTTACTTACCTCTTACGGTATGTTGCTAAAAAATAAAATTGGGTTTGGTTTTAATTTTGTAACCCAGAAATTGCTTAGCCTTGTCTCGGATTCTTTAAAATTCCGGTATCATTTATCCCTGGAGCTCCCTTGCTCGGATTCTTTAAATTTAACTGTGCTCTCATTTTTGCACCCTGGGAGGACACTAATATTTTTATTTTAAAATGTTTGATTAGTTTGTACTTTTTAATTCCACTGCCACTCAAACCGTCAGGGGTCATGAATGTCTTCTAATTAAATGAACTGCTATATAAACTAAAAACTTTAGCAAATGGAACGTATTATTTGGAAAAGTAAAGATGTAAAAGTGAGGGTACTGAAAATCTACAACAAGAGCATAAAATAAGGCGAACGCTTAAGCGTATAATACTTCCAGTTATATTCCTAACTGGGATCTCATACTACTTGTATATGAATAAGTAACAACGCTATAAATCATCAGTCTACAATAGTGACACTCATCTCCGCCATTAGAAACTAGTACTCAGTTTCTATCACAGATACCTCGCTCCATTCTTTTCTAAAAAAATGTTCCCTCCTTTGTCCTTTTTTCCACTTTCCCTTCCTCCTCCCTTATCGTCCAAAATACGCTCGTAATCAAAACTGTTTTCATAATTCCTTCAGGAACAAATGAACAGCTAAGAACGTGCTCCAGGCTCCTGCTCCCCTCCTTTCTTCTCCCCTTGGTTCAACGTCCCAACCCTCGTTCATCCCGGCACTACTGGGCACGCTCCCCCCACACCAACCAATCCCAAACCCCACTAAAACCTTCCCTTCTCTACTCCCTGTCCCCTCTCTCTGCCGCGGGCTATTCCTCCATAATTCCCCTGATTCATAAACCTTTAAGTTGCGGCCTCTTCTTTTTAAACTTCCCCGAGCAAGAAGTTCAGCGCAATTTTCCTTGCCTGCTTCGAGAGAGAGATAGAGAGGCTGGAATGAGGGTGGATGAGAGTGTTGAAGGGAACCGAGGAAGGTAGTGAGGGGGGAAAGGGCGAGGGGGTGGATCCGAGCAAGTTTTATTGGAGCAAAAGGGGAGAAGGGTACGGGGAAGAGTCAGGGTAAGGGTGAGGAAGGCTATGCGGCGGCCTCGCAGACCAGAGGCGTCCGTCGACGAGGTAGATCGCGAAAGCGCCTTTTTCCCCAAACTCCACTCCCTCCCCCCCACCCGGTCTCCAGGAATAGCGCTTTTGAGGGAATTCGCGTGAATGTTTAATCGCACCTGCCTGTCCAAATTTTCCGAATCCGGTGTTTGCTCTCCGTACCAGGTTCCGCCATTACGTTATTTCCTTAGATTAACGCCCCCATGCTTTGAAAGCAGTGCATAATGCATAATCCAATTCCGTTAGTTCGGTCAAGCTTTTGCACCACGGGAGAGATTTTTCCGGAGGGCAGATGACAACTATGGCCCTGAGCATATAATCATACGCAAGCCCTAACAATACACAGAAATACCAAAGGATTCTTACTGCATTGTTTCCGAAGATAATTGCCCCTATTTGAGGTACTCTGGTCGTAAAACTCCTTTGAAACTGAGAAAGTACGAATGTAAGTACGGGTACTTTTCGGACAAATAAGAACTTCCTCTGACTAATTAGCACTGAAGTGAATGATAAAAAGGTGTACTTTATCCTAAATTTACAACATGAAAACATTCCACGAGGTTAAATTTAGCAGTTTCAAAAACTGGTCCTCATTTAAGAAAATTCATCAGAATTCTTTTAAGCAGTCTTCAAGTCGCGGTTTTTAGCATAGCTTGAATCCACGATTTCAACTCACGCCGAAGCTAAATTAAATGCTATTTTCTAGATTTTTTCCGAAGTAGAAATGAAACTTCTTGAATTACTCTCGGAGTGAAAAATTTCGGAATTCACGAATTGCTTAATTTTTTGCAACTTTTCTCAATTAAACTTGAAAATGGTTCAAATACAGCAACGTAAAATGAAGTAGTAGAAAAAAACTGTTGTGAGATAACGGTTCTGGCTTCTCATTCATTTCGAGATTCCTCGGTGCTATCGCCTTTCCAATCACTCGATCGATATCGATAACTGTAGTAACTGCTGTACAAAATTGTTCACTCGGTCCACATTTCACGTTATTCCGGTATATAAATCGACACCTTTACTCTTTAAACAAGAATAAACCTTAACTCTTTAAGAAGATTCAAACGGAACCCTAAGGCTCAATTCATGGGATTTCGTTTTGTACCATTTCGTTAATATTTACAGCTGGGCAAAAATACTCAATTATTTGAAAATTATTCCGATCTTCCAACTAATTGTTAGATTTTGAAAAGAAGATTTAACCTTTGATTTGATTACATGTTCTCTACTATGAGGGCAGTTATCGTTGTAAAATTTCGGTGGGAGAGATTTTCTATCGTCCACATCATTCAATTACTTTGAGCAAAAGAATTAGATGTTTCTCATCACTGATTAGCAATAGCTAATGTATAAACACTAACTCCATTTTAATTATTTAGTGTGTTATTTTCTTTATGGAAAAAATGATTAAAATAATTACATATGATGCTCGTTCTTTTCTCCATTCTCAGGAAGTTATAAAGACAAAATGTACAAATACGATTTCAAATTAGAATAGATTCTAATAGGTAATTACATTTTTATATTCACGCATTATAACATTTATTATAAATACAAGCAAGCCCTATACCTCGAATTTTGCAGAAATAACAATTACTACTTAGAGTTATATGCCTATTGGGTTCTTAAAAAAATATCTTACTGTAGTTGGGATACTGGGACTAAAAAAATTTGAAATTGCTTTTTTATATTTACCAGTTTTGACTCCAATACCTTTACACAAAAATTGCCGAGATATAACGTACATAGTAATTAAAAACTCTATAATTAGAGATGTGTCATTAGCAAGGAATATGCTCCTAAGCATATGAACAATGCTTTCTTTTTTAGATAAAAATTAATTTTATTTTTAAATCATGAATTATTTTAACCAGCCAACAAGCAGAAAAAAACGACAGCCTTCAATATTGAAGCTGGCTATTTACCACCCGTATCATGTTAATTTAGCTCAACAGCAAGGATACATTAATCGATTACTATCATTTTTAAATGCATCCTGGCTCAGATCATAATATTTCACTAAATATGCATATCCAACATCTCATTCGGCAACACAACACTCACGTAATAATCTCAATAGATTAAACAAACGGCTGATTTATTATGATTTTTGTTTCAATCGATTACGTATTGCACTTCACACACATTTCGTTCTTCATATATTAATGAAGGGTTTAGTCGAGTTCTTTGTTTGAGAGGTGTTCAATACAGACTTAATCATAATTATTTAATTTGCATAAAATATCGCACAAAAAGTTTCGTTCGGAAGTTTACGCGGCGTGGAGGACCTTCGACCTGAAGACGCCAACCGGAATGCCGATGCCAACGAACGCGGTGAAAACCCGGGAATCACGACAAGCACAAAAATTTCTGTGTTAATATTATTAGCTTGATGCGCAATGCATATGTGGTAATATTCCATTCATTTGACTGCAGTGTAGTATCAGCAGCAGTCGTTGCAAGTTGAAACATATTCAGTTCACCTATGGCAACGATGGAGGTAACTTACGACGACCAATACGGTGCATTTAAAAAAAATTGCTCTCGCCAGCACAAATCGTCAGCCGAGACCTATGTAATGCTATAGGAGGCTAATAGAGAGTCTGTTTTCCCATATAGCACAGGTAGAAGGTTATAAATTTTTAAAGAGGGGAAACAATCAATTTTTAAGGATGTTCCAAACGGAGTTCTAGTCAATGCTCTTACGGAAGTAAACATTTACCCCGCTGCTGCCATCGTATTGTAAATATTGTGTCAAAATAGCACATGAGATGAGCTTATGCGCAAGGTGTTCCGAGACCTCTCATACCCGAACAACAAGACGATAGCGAGCAACTTGGTCGCAGTTGGAGTTGAGGTTACCCGAAAATGAGGAGTTTCTTTTGAAGGTTATGTACAAGTAGCGTAGGTACAAGATTTTGATTCTGATAGAAATAGGTCTGTGTGGAAATCTCCGGCATCACAAGGACCAAAATGAATCCGAAGTGGTACGTTCTGCTGGGACAGTCTTACGGTCATCCATTTTTAAATATTCAGGGGATGGTGCATCACCATGGCATATCAAAACCCACAAATATAAATAAGGCATACTATAGGGGTGTACTGAAAAATATCCAAGGCCGTATCAATCGTAAAAAGATCAAACTTCAAAACAACAGACTGGAAGCTTCACCATGATAATGCACGACCGCACATCGAAAATTTCACAAAACATCTCGGGAAAATCAATGAGCAGTGTGTTCCTCATCCTTCAGTTTAGTCCATACCTAGCCCTATGTGATTTTTTTCAGTTCTTCAATGAGATAAAACACACCTTTGCGGAAAGTGTTTTTCATCATCAGAAGCAGTTTTGAAGGCTACTGAGGAGATTTTGAAGAACCTATAAAAAAATGGCTTCCAGCATGTTTTAGAAGACTGGAAAAAAATTTGGGAGAGTGTATTGCATTTAAATGGGACTAATTTGGGAAGGATATTAAAAATTTGGAGGATGAGTTAAGATATTTTGTTGAAAAATATGATCCATTTGCATTAACCAGCCCTCGTACCTTACAGTTTTGCTACGATGTCATCAATACCGTTTTTTAAAAGTCTGATTTACTCTAGGTATAAATGTATATATATATATATA
>LYUA01000415.1:346982-357312 GCA_002093875.1 Calopteryx splendens
GGAGGGGGGGGGGGGGGGGGAGGAGCCTGAGGGCGAGGAGTAGGAAGGAATGGGAGGACGGCCGAGAAGAGAGATGAGTGCCGGAATGAGAATTATCACGGACGCGACCTAAAACGGACGGAGAGATGCGTTTACGCGTGAGGAAACTGTAAAACATAGCACCCCGCTTGGAACTTAAATAACCTCCACTGAAACTGCCGCAAGAGGACGGACGCGTTAGCCGGTTATAAATTAAATCAGGAAAGTAAAACGACAGCTCTAACGTTCTGCTCTTGAGGGTAAGAGGAGACAATAAGGTCTTATAGGCGTCTTCAACGCCTTGCTTGCGTATTTTTACACCGCCTTGAATGGGTGACGTAAATACGCAAAGGCAACGGAAATTTAAAAAAATGCACTGTAGGTATTTGAAAAAATACGATAGCGAAAGCGTAATAGTCATAGAAGTATACGTCTACCTCTCATAGTACATACCACGGTCGTATACACGAAAGTATCAATTATCAATTCATTAAAGAGGAAATTATTTTTCCTGCATCTTTAGAATATTAAAGGTTATTGGGTTAAATAAAGTTATACATCTGTATTTTTCTCCATAATACCGGTGGAGTTTAATGCCAGCCTTTTTCGAGTGCCTTTCCCCAATGTTGTATTATGTCTACGACAGCACATTAAATTTTTCCTAAAAAGACGTTCAGACCCAATTTTTACGGCCACACCAGTTCACTTTATATTAAAATATGGAATTACACTTCAAATTCTAAGGTTTTTAATATAGTAATTCGGCTTTATAGCATATGGACAACATATGCATTGTGGAGGTAACCTTTACGGTATTTCTCATCGTGAGTCATTCCATACCAATGGACATTCCATACCATCGTGCTCATTACCAAGCCACAATGTAGCAAGAAGTTTAAATTTTATGCAGAATTAAATTTGCTCTATCTGAAAATGAAGATATTATCATGTTGTATTGTAGTGTTAGCAGTAACTTATTACATTACTATGAAGTATCAATAATATAAAAATTCTTAGATTTTATTTTTCCCATAAAAAATTTTTAGAGATTAATGGTATCAACGTCCTTACTAATGATATCAGTTTGATCTCCCATAAAAGACGCCAGATTCCCCCAAAGGATAAATATCTCTCCTGTAAGAAGGAAGAATAGGAATGCCAGCCCCAATAAATCTAGTCCAGCCTTGAGACATTTTCCATTCGCTGTTCCACGTTTGTAGGGAATAATACGAAACTCCTATTATCATCACTTATGTTTCACTTTTTTCACAAAAAAATCATTTTCAGTACTAGGATTTTACTGCCATACTTACCTATTAGTTTGAGTGTTTATCTTTATTGCATTATTTTACCTTTAGTCATTTATTGACTGTGCTACCAAAACAGTAAACGACAGCAAATACTCATCAATTTTTAGACATTTTCCGGCTCGCTTTCATTCGATTTTAGAAGCATACTTAGATAAAGACCTTAAAATATTTAGTCGAAAAATCGTAGCTATAACTTTAGCATTAATGAGCTCCTACGGCATTTAACCCTCGGAAATTCGGGGAATTATAAAAAAAAAGAAAAAAATAGTGCTATAGCCTGTAGCAATTGATGGAATATACGGGCCTTAAGAGAGTTTTACTCACAGTTAATATATTGCAAGCCCCAAGTTGGTGATACAGGGAAAATGTCAACAAAAACTATCAATATATATGGACAAATCTCTATCTTTTAAAAGAAAGGGACTCGTACTCGGTTCCCAATCCTTAAGTCACCCACTCACCGTAGTTGTAAAGATGATGTGGTGCTCAATTGAAAGGGGGCCCAAAACCTGTGAAGGCGGAGGGGAGGGATATGGTTGCTAGACTGTGGATTGAGGTGGGTGAGTAGGGGTGGAATAGCAAAGGAATGGGGAGAGGAAGTGACGAAGAGGGGGAAGGAAGGGAAATTTGGGACGAGGGTAGGAGGAAATGAAGCGCCGATGATGAGAAAGCGAAATGGGCGTGCACTTGGGTTAACTGGATTAGGGGAAAGAAGGGGTGGGGTCCGTGGGGTTGGGGGGTGGGGCTTGTAGACATTGTGGGGGCAGGAGAAGGGGAAATGGAAGGAATGGAACGGGGTAGGGTGGAGTGGGCATAAAAATGAGGGAGGCAGTGGAGGAGGGGAAGGGGTTAAGCCCAGAGGGAGGGAGAAGGTTGTTTTTGGGGTAGGGGGCGGGGTTTGATTTCCGAGCAAACTAGGCACGTTCGGTCAACTTCCGGTCGCACCTGACCCCATATTCTGCAGCCTCCCACCCCTTGCTCTCTCTCTACTCTTCCACTACCAAGCCCCCTTTCCTAATTTCACCATCCCTCCAACTCTCTGTGTGTCCCTACCTCTGCTCTCCCTATGTTGCAAACATGTAGAATGTCCATGAAAGGAAAACGAATTTTATTGGCTCAATATCAAAGTTGAATAGCCACGCTAGTCAACCTACGGGTCATAAAATAAGAGCGCGAGGAAGTTCTGAATGACCTTGTTTATTATTATGCCACGTTGACTTTGGTTAAATTAGCTTTGCAGAAGACCTCAATTTGATGAAAAATTTTTTGTAGTAATAATTTACCTCTACCCAGGACAGGCGTAAAATATACAGATTTTACCAAAAATGACGCATTTGAATGCACTGTACCTATATGTTTAAAATGTAGTTAGCGGTGTTATGTACCTATATATTCAAATGTTTTGCGCAAAACGTTTTCCAAATAGGTATCTAAAAGATAAATAATATGTACAACGAGCAGAGTTCTAAACTAATTATAAATCGATATAAAAAGTTACATATCCTTTGCCTTCAATATTAGAATTCCAAGTTTAAAACAATGCTATGGGGCATATTTATGTGCGTTTCCTTTACGATGTAAACAATTAAAAAGCATGTGAATATTTAAAACCACTAGCATTTAAAACTTAAGATTTTTAAAAACTAGTATTTGACTTGGGGCTTCCACCTGCTCTTGCTCAAAAGCCTCCTAAGGCCCACCAATAAGATGCAAACAACACTTTCTCAATGCCAAACGTACGCAGGAGACCGGTAATATGGGAAAATTTGAATACTAAAAAAGTAACAATAGCAATTGAACATATATCAAACACAGTGGTATAATTAGTTTATACATTATGGAATATAAAACGAGGAATATTAAATACTAATTCAACTTAGGCAAAGAAAACAATCATCAACTCTACCAAGAATCGTTGAATCAAGTAGGTACCCGTAAATCAAGACGTATCTTAAAACACAGAATTCCAGATTCATTTTAATTTAATGCATTTTGAAATCTTTGTTTTTGGATTTCATTCCAATTTTAGAAGAGCAAAGTGGAAGGCACAAAAGTTTCTGAAACAAAGCCTTTTTGAACACCTTACTTTCATGAGTCCTTATTTCCATACTAGATTGAGGAATAAGGTGAGAGAGATCAGAGTACTCTAGATGGCAATATCAACACTAGAGGAGCGGAGAGCAGAGCCATCAAGAAGACTCTGAGAGAGATTTTGTTTTGTGCATCGACACTTTAACGTTTTTTTTGTTTTTCCACTTCCCTCTTATTTCCATTTTTCAAAAAATATTGGTAAAATTGTTTATGTGCCATAGTCAAAATTAAGATTAGGTTTCCGATGTTAGCCAATTTATTCATATAATTTATAGTAGTACGTTGAAAATTGGCGCAGCGAATATTTAAAAATTCTCCTCGTAAAATAAATTTACCATAACTACGGTTCCAAATGTACCATAATTATGGTTTAGGATAGCTTATAAAGAATAAATAATTTTTCGAGCAAATTTAAAAGTGGAAGATAAAACATCCCAACCCTAAATCAAACATTGCGTGAATTAAATTCTTTGCTTTGTTTGTGCACTCATCCGTTTTACAACTTTCCTTGAAGATTACAGTAAGATACGGAATCTAAAAAAAAATCTTCTTTTGAAAGAAAGAATCTCTGAAATCGATTAAAAGTTTCTCGCAAAGAACTACGTCTAACTGCTGAAGCCTTGGTCTCCAGACGAACGCCCTCTGACACTTGGGTGATTTGAAGTTTGGTCTGATAGTAGAACCACCATTTGCTCTTCTGTCCATCTATCTGCCTAGCTGTCTCCAGAATCCCTCCCCACTTGCCTACTTCGCTCCTCCGCACACCCTCCCCCGCGGCACACCTACCCCTTTCCGCTAGTCTAACTTCTGCGAACCACTAATAGCCTGCCACACGACCGCCAGCACCGCAAGGCCTACCCCCCAAGCCCTTGCCCTCACGTCGACTTCCCTCCCTTTCCCCTTCCCCCTCCGCATTCACTCCTAACCCACCCTATATCATCACAAACTTCACATCTTCCTTCCCCTTTCCGCACTACTCCCTAATGCATTATCCGTCCACTTCATATTTTGTTTATCAAGTTCCTTCTGCCCAACCGCTTCGGGTCGGGGTCCATCCCATCCCTCTCTTCCCCCGAGCCTCCCCCAAACGACCTTCCAACCCGACGTTGAGGATTGAGCATTACCATTCCGTCCGTCGGCTTCAGCACCAGAGCAGGAGACTGACCGCCTGATGATACCTACACACTCATTATAAGTACTTCCTCTGCCGATTCAGGCCCCCATGGGCTTCCGTCATGGGTCCCTAAGGCAACTCGTCGAAATACTATCACTAAAGAGTTCAATACACAAACTTGGAAAGATGAGGGAGCAAAATAAACTTTGGAGGTATTGAAAATCCTCTTTCACTGTTCAATGAATGCTCAAAAAGTTTACTCTAAGGGATCTCCAGTGGACAAAGTAAAAATATAGCTTCTTCATCTGTATTTCAACTCCTAGATTGATAGACTGAAGCCCTCCACTCCTCCCTTTGTAATGCTTTGTGGCATGCGAGGCCTTCCGTCTAGCATCCCTCTTGCCTTAGCTTGAGTGTTTATACCTTGCCCTTCCTCTAAGGGCATTCCATTCTACTTTACCTTCCAACAACCCAAAGATAGTTTTACCGAGTGATGGTGAAAGGATATACTTTTAAGTGCATGCTAATCTGTACTCACGACACCAGGAATAGAAGGCTAGGTAGGTATCCTTTCCTGTGTCGCCCATGGTTCCCCTAGAAATCTCGTAACTCGTAGGATAACGCACACCCTAGCATGTTGTGGCCTGAGGCATCTTCGTGTACTTAATTTAGGGACCGTCCAGTAAGCCGTCTCCTGAGTTCAGAACTCTATCAAAGCGGCGTTGATAAAATTCTAGTAGAAACTGGCTGAGGAGTAGACATAGTGGGGAGTGATGATAGACTGCGTCTATATCCTCACAACACGTATAGTATAACATTTACCGCAAGAAATATTATTCACCTAAAATCATTCTAAAATCCATTACATAAAGTTTATTCAAATAACCTTTATAACATGAATAGGTCGTATTGGATGCGCTAAAATTGAAACTACAAGTTAAGGAATATGTTAAAATTTTAAGGAGATGCCTAAATTATCGTGAATACATAATTACGATCAGTATTGCAGTTTTACTTACTGACTATGATTCATATCATGCCTTAATTATAGCTGGTGGAATCGATGGTCACGATTCATCATAAAAGATACGCACTAGGTGTTTTCATAATTTTCCAAAATTGTGGAATGACCAAGTGCGTTTATCATTTATGATGCCTTAATTATTTATCCAGATATGCAGGGGAAACTTATAGAAGCTCACTTAAAAATCACAGAAATGGTCTATAGAAATCAGCTAAAGGATATAGTGTGAAAGGCAGTGTCATTTATAACTAAGAATACGCTTTAAAAATCGAAAAAAAACATTCAGTTTATAGTTTTTTCAATATGAATTTCAGATATATGAAATTTTAGCAAGAATATCATACAGAAATATTATATTGATATGCCATACGATAATACATTAGAAGAGTATTTTCCTTTCAGTTCACACTAAAAGTAACAACTTTTTCACAGAAATTTGTCATGTTAATTTAACGACTACAACCACGGAGCTCAAATAACCTTTATAAACTTAAAAGTTATGGTCATTAAAAATATAGTTTGAAAAATTATTGGCATAAATAGCCAGCCAATAGTTGACGTTCTACTTCATTTTAAATTCGTGGCAATCAACGGGGTGTTCGAAGTTCATTGTAAAGGAAGTCGATCGGATATTAAGTGTCTATTGTATTCGCCCTTGAGAACATAGCTAGTTAGAATTTTATTTTGAAATTGTGTTTTTTGTCATGAATGAGTGCGTAAGTAGGCTTTCAAGTAGTCCTAAGACAAATCACTTTTCAGGACACTCAACGACAAAAATGCGATCGTAAATTAAACATTTTTGTAAATATAAAGATAATTTGAATATTTTTGAAAATCAATAGAAGAAGCGACCAATTTCTGAGGTGGAAGCATATAACTACCCCCACATACTCCTTCCATGACTATTTGATAAACTAACCTAATTGGAACGAGCATATTTAAGTGCATTAAAAGCAAGCGTAATGAATCACCTAGGTCGTGTTCCTAACGCTCCACACAGAGTGCTAATTCCATGATGAATATAATCATCAGTGGCCACCAATTCCGGGATTGGTTTTAACTCTTCGTGTGTTTCCGGATAAATAATAATTTATCCATTATTCCATTTTTACCAATTATTAAATAAAATGTTTAAAATGATTTTAAGTCTCGAGAAATCTACTACCACTTATTAAATTCAACAATAATTTTGCCTACAATGCCTCAACGTGTCAACTCAACATGTCAAAACCAAAATTATGAAATAGGTAAAGTGTTTTTGTGGAGAACTAACAAGTATTTCAGCTTAACCATAAATATTAAATAATTAGGTTAACGAAGAAAGTCAATCAAATTTGTTAAAGTTCAACAGCTAAAATTATGCTAAAGTCATTTCTTTTCTAACGGATATTTGTAAAATAAAATTTATATCAATATTTGTCATATTTTGTTTCGTCAAAAGCATACTTATTATTGTATAATTATTAAAGCAGCAAGATTTCATCGATTTTATTTTTCTTTAATTATCCATTTGGTGGCATAGTTTAATTTTCACGAATAATTGCAATATCTTTTGAATTTCAGGTTTTATGAAAACAACTGTAACAAAAATGGATGGAGAAATTGTTATTTTTTTCTTCTATGCTATCCATAAAAAATTCAATTCAAGGCTAAAGTAGATAATTAATAAAAAAATTGAATGGAGAAAAGTATTAACTTAACGATTAATTTTAGGAAGAAGCTTGTTATTTCACAGTCGTAAACAATAAACGCTACCTACAATTTTAAAAGGTTGTGTAATTACAAATTTTGAAGTTATAACCGAGAAAATAAATTAGTACAGTAGCACAATGACTGCCATCAATAAAGTATTACTTCAAGTCTGACAATTATATTCCAAATCTAATCAGCTTTTTTGCATTGAGTGAAAATACTAAATAATACATTTCTCGTTACTCAAATTAATTAGTTTTGTTCAGTCATAAGCCTACAAATACTCCCGTGAGGCATCACCTGCGTATTCAGACGCGTATTTCAGAATAATATGAGTCGACCATTTTACCTACATATCATAATTTCCCTAAAATATTCAATGCATAGTGAAATTATTTGGTTCATACGAAAATTTAGTCCGAAAATATTACTGTTGATCTAAAAAACATTATCCATTTTACTCGCTTCTACAACAAAAGTGCAATTGTAAGGAATGTACAATTACTATTTCTTATGTGCTTTAGCTCATTGAGGATTTTTTTAACGTCCTACTCTGTCTGATGCTTTCCAGTAACGCAGCAAAGCATATAAATAGCTAAATAAAATTAACACTCTTGGTAAACTTATTCATATGATCTTTTATGTGCATCACCAAGGTTGAATGTTTATGTATAATGAGAAAAGAACTTATAGCTATGGTCATTACTATGCAATTACTTTGTTCATTGAACGCATCACAATTACATTCATCCATTTAGAAGTTTAATGAGCCTCAAAAAGGTTTCCTACCCATGAGCTACCGTATAATAGCATGTTTGTCCGATGCAACTTACGGGGCGATAAATAAAACCGTTCCGGATTTTATTCATTGAAGGTTTACATAACGAGGAAACCTATTATAGAAGCATATACATGAATGTTACATTATAGGGATAGCTCTATATCCTAAAAACAATTTTGTGTCGCAATTACACTGTTAGCACTGGATAGAGCTTCGAATTTATGGTGAATATAACACGTTATATCTTTTCTGTGTAACGATGTGAAAGGGCTATTACTGAACCCATTACGAATATTCCGCCCCTCGATTTGCTCCCTATAATATTCTATCAGTAAAGGATTAACAAATTAATTTTAATTGAATTTTTAGTGGCCTTGCAACGCGTACTCATATTTTTCAATTTTGTATTACTTCAGTAATAAAGTATTAAAACCAAAACCTTATTGTGGTATTAAACCAAAAATATATTCTAAAATAGTTTATATATGCATTTCAGTTTTATATCTTCCATCGTAAATAACTTCCGTACTCTCTTTGGTTCGTAATAAATCATGGGTGAATGTCTTTTCTTTCAGGTCATCAGCCCTCGAGTGTCTAAATAGGGTTATCTCTGATCTCCTAGGAATCCAAATTGCTCTTTAAAGCGCTCTACAATCCTTTTTAAAATCCTATGACTCTAATTGAGAGTGCACACACCAGTGATGAACATTCTCACTCCCTCTTCATTAGTGAATACGTTTTTAACATTAAGATTGAGAAAGAATGATAGAATCAAAGCATTAAAATGTGTCAAAAGTTGTAGTTGAATACAGAGAAAATATAGGTAGTTGATCTACTTTACCGAATAGATCTCAATTATTCCTCCAGAGGCTCAGATTGTTACGTGTGTCGCTGGAATTTCCGTCAAGAAAATATTTATTGAACCATATGAAAGAATTACAAGCCATCTCGCTAGACACTAAAAGCACTCCTTTCTATCTATAACTATATTATTCTGGCAGTATCATTCCATGAACACCAATAATATCACGACATACCTGAAAAATCGCAAATTTCTTCAAATCACGCCATGAGAGCTGTATGGCGCTCAATAACATGTTTTATGGCATTCTCTATTGGCCATATGTTCTTTATTGTGCATTTTTCATCGTCATAACTACTACGAGTTCAATATATTAAACGTGGTAACAAGGGTATTTCTTTTTGAAATTTTAGGAAATAGGATATGTCATCATCATTTCGCCTCAAGAGACACTCTTAAGATATTTGACCTCTACGTGCATTCGTGATATGAGTTATATTTTTGTTAACTCATACGAGCAAAGCAAACTATGTAAATAAAATAATGTATGCACTATACTTCGAAACCGATGCTAATCAATTTATTCTCCTCATAGTCCCCTAATTGAACTTGCAAATAATTAAACGTATCATAATTATAATACCTCACTAAAAGAACCTCATGTATTCGTCTTCAGCAGTTTGCAATCAAACTCTTCATTCCGAGTGGAATAAGATACCTCAGAAGTGTATTAACTTCAGATGACCCAAAAAGTGGTTTAGTATAAAATTATTAAAAATTAATGCAGTTACTAAATCCAATTATTATGCATATGCAATGCAAAAAAATTAAATGCAATCATATGCTTTGAACAATCGAGTCAACATTTAATACAAAAAATTATCATTACAGGATATAACCAAGGTCATTATGGTAAATTTGATTTCACTACTATATAGTTTCGATCCAAGAAGACTTTATTTTTAATCCGCACTGTCCTACTTTCATAATCACCCATCTTGTGCATAAATTGCGACACAAAAGGTTCAATTTCTCTCGTGGGAGTGGTCTCCCACGGGATAGTTTGCTGACAACTAGGTCCTTAATGCCTACTCCTCAGCAATAGACGCCTCATTTATTATCCATCTCCGTCCTTTAAGCGTCAACAAGACCCCGTTGGCGCATTTCACCAGCCCCCGTTGACGTTGCTCCGGTGGGTGTGTCCGCTTCCCCCTACCGAGAAGTGAAATGGTGCTTGAATAACGGCGACGGCGAAGTATGAAATTTGGAAGAAGTTGCTCGAAAACTCGTCTCGCGATCGAGCCCCCCTATATCCCTCCCCCCTTGAGCGACCCCCGCCCCGCCCCACCCCCTCCTCAGCAACGGTCGGGTCATCCCTTGTCTCTCTATCTCACTCTTCCCCTCGCGCCCCTGATACCCTGTGCGGCGAGTACATACTCGAGGATCCCGTAATTCCGCCCCGCGCGCGGCCCCCCGATCAGTCATCTTCCGTGACGTC
>LYUA01000415.1:389523-401213 GCA_002093875.1 Calopteryx splendens
GGGGGGGGGGGCGGGAGGTGATTTGTGTGAATATGAAAATCGTAAACTTTCTCCTTGGTCAGCAAAGCACCTACACTATAAAGCCATTTTTATGCTTATGCGACAGCAGACCATAAAAAAGAGAAAGAGCAGAAAAAGGATTGAACAATGAAAAAAATATGGTAGCTAATAAATGTACCTTTGGTTGCAAGTTACACAATCATCCCAGCACCAATGTTTATCAAGCTAAACCTAATGAAGTAATTAGCGAAGACATTCAGCAGAGGCGGATTGTTCTTTGAATACATTTAGTGTAATTTGTCTGAACTTACTATGGAGAAACAGTACCCAGGGATTATTGATGGTGTGCAAATAAGACAATTTATTTTTATATATTTATCTTTTGTAGAATAATTGAACGAAAATAAGTTAAGTACATCTGCGTTTGTATTACTTGAAAGATTGATTAAAATTAAAAGCTTGATTTTTACATTAAAATCAAAATGCATTAAACACACAGACACTTGGATTGATTTTCAAATAAGTTAAGTGATTTAATCTTTAAGTTTATTTAGTGAAATAATAATGCTAAAGATGACACTAAGAAAAATCATGGAAAAAGCTACCAAGAAAAATGGGATACCCACATGATGCTAGATGGAAACTTCAGAAGGATTTCTCCATTATATTCCAATTTCAAAAATCAAATAAAATAGGTTTCTGATGTACTAAATGACAGGGTTATTCTGCAGTAAGAAATTTCGCTATTAGTAATAGACTCATTTACTTATATTATTTGTTTTAACCCCTTGTTTCTTAAAATAACACGAAACATCAATGATTAATGAAATCATATCATAAGAAATAATTAAATCAGGCAAATGATCAGTATGAGCAGCGAATGAGGTGGCTGTAATGTTTCTCCAAAACTATAGCTGGTAGAGAAAAGCTGTTGTCAGTTTCGGAATCGGTGGTCTAAATATATTTAAGAATAGGTCTAACTTTTTAAGGCACCAAATTGTATGTTGTCAGTGTCATGTTAAGAATCTAGCACGAATTGACTTTATTTATGAAATATTCTGTGCAGAGTGGGTAATTTTTTATTTCGAAAATACTTCACAGAAAAAAGAGTTATGGAGCACTCTTTTAGAGGAAAATGATGATCATTAGGCAAACTAAAAATACATTTTAACTGTAAAATCTTAAGAGAAAAAAGAGACAAGTAAAAATAGAGGAAATGTTGCCATGAAGTCTATAACATTTTAAGCTTCAAAAGGGAAGACTCAAATGAATAAATAGATATGCACATTAATACCCTTTTAAAGTAAGTGCATACTGTCCCCTTTGCCCTCGCGGAGTGACGTAAGACTGCGTTCGCTCCAGAAATAGGAGGACCGCGCCCTTTGGTGCCTCCGGTGTGTCCGTCGGCCGCGGCACCCGCGGGGAAGGATCCGTGGAGGGGTCGGGTGCTCCCTCGCCCTCCACCCCATGCCCCGCACCCCTCCCCCCGGGCCGTGCACTCCCGTCCGCCCCACACCCCTTCCCCATCACGACCCCCTTTTAACGCCTCTCCCTCCTTGCCTCAAGCCCACTAACCCCCACACTCACTGCACACTCTCCTCCTCCGGCTGCGGATTACGATTGGGGTCAAAATGGGCGTGTCTCCCTCACTCGACGGCGCCTCCACACGGTCCTCCCCTACCCCACCAACCCTCACCCTACCTCCCTCTCCCACACGCATACACGAAGCGAAGTCATCCCCATCCCTCTCTCTCTCTCGCCCACGCCCAAACCTCTTCTTCCATTCCCCATGCCCACCCTTTATATTCTCAATTCACTCCCATCACGCCAGGACACTTGACAAACGCAAAGCTATTCCACGCGAAAGATAATTCCGCCTATGTCTCCTTCTCCCTCCCTCTCTCCTTCCCTCTATTGCCACTTCTCTTCTGTTTCCTCATCTTCCCACTCATTCGTTCCTATTTCCTCACCACCTCTCTTGTTTTGCCTTCGGAAATACAATTTGTGCGCATTTTACGGTGACACCGAAGGAATAATTGACCCGGCATTGGTGGGCGAGGTCACGGTGAGAATTTAAGGGAAATGGGAGTGCCGAACCATACGATAAAAGGAAATATTTTTTTTCAGGCGCAATTTGCGATCACAACAAAAAAAAATATTGGACAAAATCGTTCAATGTCCTCGCAAAATAAAACCTAGCTTGCCCTCTACCAAATGTACGATCAAGTCACCAAATTATTGGCTGGCGTACTAACACCACCAGCGACACCCTCCTGAGGCAGATTTCAGGGTAATACATAAATGAACGTGTCCTTTCAAAATCTTCCCCTATAACTGTCTTCCCTACATAACCCATATCATCTATAATTCTCTCTTCCTATTCGGCACCAGTTTTACGAAGTTGATTCGTATGGAGCGAGCTCGAAGTGCACTCGACTTTGTGACACAAATGAGCCTGTGGAGCACGAAATCCGAGGTTATAAATAAGTAAAAAAAACAAAGGGAGAAATGACGATAAAATTCTGCCGTACAAAGCCGTACATTTCTTTTCACTTACTAAAATCCATCACGACAGGACTTACTTTTCCTTCCTATGGGCTTTTTCCTGGCATGCCATGGGTAAGTACGAATATCTCCATTATTTCGCGCAAAATAGAAACGGCTAAAATGTAGGGGCGGTAAATGTAGTACCCAGGTTGGTAACGTGTAACCAGCCTCGGATTCAATCCCGACCAGGATGTGACTGTATATGTCCTAGGTGTAGCAACATGCGTTTGATAGTGCGACAAGCATTGTATTACGATATGATATATTAATGAATAGTGCTTCCTTTCGAATAAGGAACACGACAAATGACAGTCAATAATAATTGTTAGTTTAATCTTTCATGAAATAGAAACCCTAAGCGTATCACGCAGATAAAATGATATCGGTAAGTTATCGGTGTGCTATCAAAATCTTTGAACACATTGCATGCATGCATGCAATGTGTATTGCGCGTTATTGATTTCAGTTCTGCCAAAAATATGTAAACAAAATCATCATCACTAGCAGCTCCTAATAAGCTAATTGTCCCATTACATTATAATTAGTGCTTAAAGTTTTACCTCCAGTCACAATATATATATTAAACGAGATCCGAATTTCAATGCTTTAGTATCATCTTCAGGTGATGATGATGGGTGTGAAGTATTGAATTGAGGGCTGTGTATAATTTACCATGCAGTGTGTCATTTTTTTAGCAATTAGCACAATACAATAAATTACCACAAACTTTCTGAAATTCAATTCCTATTCCCTGTCTCATTATTGCAAAGAAATTATTAACAAGATGGCGTATACGATTCTCACCGTTTAACTTTCAGAAAATTAAGAAAGGAAGCAGTGGGTTGTACATAAATTCAGAGCCACTATCATCTGACCTTGGTTTTGACCGTTTTTGGACCCACTCCTTCCTTTCATTCACTATCTACGCTATTAATTTATGATTTTCCTAGTTTGGAGTGCTTTTAGTTCGTAAAGATAACACTTCCTTTTAACTATCCCTTCCATAAAAACTCATTCTCCTTTCCTCCGTTATAGTTCCTACTTTACACGCGGAAAAATGTGTACACATTCCAGATTCAATTCATTAAAACTCAAATAATGGGAGTGGCGAAATAAATGAGCCGAAACAAAGGAAAGTCTAACAATGGCGTAATGCTTATCCGCTGAGTTGCACGATATATTCACACCTCCTCCCTCTAAAGCAATAAGTACCTATATAAGGTTTAATGCACACACAATTATTGTACCTAATTATAACTTTATGCCCAAACACAGTTAACAGGGCTGAGTTTATTCGATTAGTTAACATGAGCGAGGTTATGCCACGGTTTATAGCTGTTTTAATTTATATACTTTGCAAACGCAGAACACCACTTTATAGCTATTCCCCTGTGAAGAAACGACTATGTCTTACACTAAAAGCTATCTATCCCAAGTAAATCCATTTTTTACTATAACCATTAGCCTTTTTTAGGTGATCTCAAACCTACCAACCTATAATTTTATTCCTGCCTTCAACTAAACCAATCAGTCACCCATACTGACAATATGTTTTTATATCCAGAGATTACCCATATGTACTGCGCAGAAATGGATTTAGTCACTTCTGTGAGTTTAATCAATGTAAGTACTTCCATGATTAAGTGCTCATCTTCCTACGCATTTTGCTTCAGTGAGTAATTGACTATAGAGAAATACCGCATGGCACGAAGCTTTTTCACATTTACAGAACTTATTATGTTTATTGCCTGGAGTATTGAAGGTTAATCAACTAAATCTGAGAGGTAAAGAGGATTTAAGTACTACTTTATTTTACCATTTATATTTATTTCATAGTTGAGATCGGCATTTGTAACGAAACACAATCTATGAAGTTAATGGAAGTATTCATAAAATAAGAGGATTTACTAGCAGTTCGGTAACATATGCTAAAATACCAGAAAAATTGGAAAAGGCGTTAGGAAAGCTACACTTTGCGCATCCATATGTTGATCAGCAGAGGTATTTTTAAATACATCGGTCAGAGGTTTTCGTTCCATCTTGATCGACATAAAAGCCCCCTTGAAAATTCAGATTGTGAATTAAGTGAAGTTTTATATTCTTAACGAATTGAGGTTATAATAGTATTTTCCGAAAAGATTAGGTAGCTTCTGATCTTGATTGACCTTATATGTAACCAACTTCCTCGACATTTGGAAAATATTCGTTGCTATAATTAAGCTAATTACATCATTTCTCAGAAAATTCCTGTAATATCATCATATCCCACTTCCTCGTCTGCATAACGATCAATAACTGGTTCGGAGGTACTACCAAAAATGTGATAGACTTTAACTCCCATTTAATTCCTATTCCATAGTGTGATATCGGTGCGTCGTCTGAACTATTCGAAAAGTAAATCTCACAAAACGTCCAAAATTTGTCTAATCAAGAAAAAAGACAATTTCTCCTCTCATGTCCACAAACCAAATGAAAAAATTGACAAAAAAAGGAATTAAGATTACAAAGAAAATTCAACATTTACGATTCCATAGCAATCTTTCTATTTTAGATCAAATGTACTTCCTAAAGTGTTGAAGGGAAATTCAAATTTCATTTCAATGCATATCCACCGTCTTCAGGGGAGGGAATTGCGAGTTTTACTGGCCATTACTAATAAACACTATAGTTCAACTTTTTTCCCTACTTTTATTGTTGTTTTACTGAACATAAAATGCAAATTCACGCTCACAGATTCATATTCATTTTTCCAATCTTAATAACGACCATTGGAGAAACGCAAAAAATTTATTAGAATTTACTACCACAATTCTACCCTTAAAACAACTTGAAAGTATTGAGACGCAACTTACTGGATTTGGAACGAAAACAAAATCCAATATAACACTAGATAAAAAGTTAAAATTATATGTTAGGCTTTGATGCATAATAGCACCATCGCCATGACCTGGTGATAACGTATTGCATCCAAACTACGGAGCCGCAATTTTAATAATTTTTAATTAAATGAAAAATTGTATTTTATTATTATTAATTCTATCATTAAATGATAGCTTTTTCGGTAATTAGCGCAAAAAATTGAAAGAGAAACAAGACGCTATTTATCTCAAGCATGATATTTTTCGTAATTATTTGTACCCTTTTTTACAACCATATTTTCTATGTAAAACTCAATACAAATCAATGCGCTAAAACAAAGGGCAGTAATTGTATTCTTGTAACTAATAATTGGTTCCAGCATGAAGAGGTCGATTTTTTCAATGATAAATGTCTTGAAAAAATTAAATATAATAATAACTTCTGTTCAAGTAAAAGGAAATGAATGAGCAACATGGAAATAGTTTTAAAGGTTTCACACACTCTTGATGAGTATACTCTTTCTTACTTTGAAAATATCGTTATTTCATGTCTTAATAAGACACCAATGCCTTAAAAGTTTTAAAATTACTATAATTTCTATCAAATTTGTCAAATTAGCCGAAACACATGTATAAAGCTTGAATTTTTAGCGAGTTAATAACACTGAAGAAATAACTCCTTCCCTGACTTAATGACTCATTCGTTTAGGAGAACAAATTAAGTCTTTAACTTACAAACGAATCTCTATTTCCAAGCAAAAATTCTTTGCTCGTCGGTGAAACAGGAGATGAATTCCTTTCAAGTAACTGTCAATTCTTTACGTATTCCTGAGCATGTTCTCTATCGACTAAATCAATTTTATATGGGTTTAATTCAAACTAACGAGAATATTTTTCGATTTAAGGAAACCTTAAAAGCTTTGAGACATCAATCTCATGGCCTCGCTTCATGCTACAGAATATTTGTTCTACAAATATTATCCATCAAGACGAGTTTTTTTTATTCACTTCTTGATTTAAACTCGAGCAAATGTTTGGACAGAAAGCAAAGTGAAAGAGGACCAATTATCATTTCGAGACAAACACAGAAATTAATTTAAACTGTATCATCTGACTGCTGAATTTAAAATGAACAAATTATTATCCTTCCCCCAATTTTTCTAAAATATATTTCCGTTAATTTTCTCTCTTCTCTGCGCATGTCTCTTTGACCACCACCCTGTTCCCTGACCGTGGCCTACAAAAGTAATAGCAAGAACTCAAAACCCAGTCGTAGACTCCCAAAAACAGCGGACGAGTGACACAGTTCAAATACTCAATATTACTAACTCAGTTATAAAACATTAAGGAATCCCCAAAATATGTTTTCCCGCAAGAATTTTTGGGTCGGTTTTACATTACTAAAGACGTCAATTCACCTATGCAATGGGCAGGAAAAAGTTTTAAAAGTAGATAGAAATATAAAAACGACTGAAAATACCTTATAAATGCCGAAGAGCGCTCTTCGTTGTCGTCCTCAAGTTGCAACAACACGCCATCTGCATCGGAGTGAATGAAGCATCATCTACCGCAACGATTAGAGCCAGGGTTCCAGAAGATAGAGAGAGGACATCAAGTGTCATCACGGGACCTGTTGACGGAGTGAAAAGAGTTGAGATGGGTGACCGAAAATTGGTGAACGGTTAGTGACGTGAAAAGACACAGCCAATGTTCATTTTCCAGCTTTTAAGGAACGGAACTACCTCGGACCGGAAAAACCTGTTGCAGGTAAACAAAAGAGAAGGAGGAAGGGATGCATTGCATTTTTAATTATATTTTCCCGAAGTGAACCGAATTTTCCTAGAGAGGTAGTCAGGAAAAAATATTTTTGATTCAATTCGTCTGAAGAAAAGGAAGGAAGTTTGGTGTCTTAGCATTCCATGTCACAGACCCACGTGGAGCCTTGCAGGATACAACGTAGATGAAGATGGGAGGGGCATTAGAGCATAATTAATCTATCATATCCAATTTCGCAAGAATTATAAACAATCACTAAAGATGAATAATCAACGGCCACTAACATAAAGTATAACTACACCAAATGACAAGTTACCTGGATCTAAAGGGGAAGGGAAAGATGAAGATAGAATGAGGGGGCCAGAAAAAAGAAAGAGTATGCAGAAATCTTAAAAAAACATCGCGCTTCCCTCAAAAAGTGCAACAGTATACGGTTAACCCCAACGTCAACTCGTATAAATTGGTGTATTTTCCCAGTCTATACTCCCATGCCAAACAAATGAAAGAAACTCAACCGATATCTTATCCTTCCTTTTCCTTCCATGGTAATTGATCAAAAAAGTTAGATAACTTTTTATCAATTTCAAAAACATTAAATTTCAGGGAAGTTACCTGATCATTGAACAGAGTAAATAGTAAACCATACTTTATGACTCAGCCCTAGAGTCCTTTATCATAATACGTTAAATTAAATAATACTATAATTACTAGATCAGGAATCAATTATAACTACTATAGCTGGAAAAATACGAAGCAGTAAAGTTATCAATAACGAACAAGAGTTAAAAACATTACCCTAATAATTGATAGGTATCACCAAAAAATTAACCACAAAGAGCCGGGAGGAGTTTCTCCAAGAAATCAGACTTAGACTGATCAGTTTTAATTTCAATTCACGTAGGTAACAAATTACACAACCGAGACATCCTATTCAAAATAAACTTTCAAGAGCAATTATACAAAAAAAAACTTCATTTCTAGTCCGTGCACCATGATTATAATCATATTATGCTAGACACCGACAATCTTTTTTTTTATTGCTGCGAACATTGTATCCATTTTTTCCACTAATATTTACATTAGGACAATATGAATTCGTACAAGATTGAGTAATCAAGCAAGCTAAGGCTGTGGTATCGGGAGTAAAGCTTGAACACAATGTACATCCTTAAAAATTCGTAACTTATGTTCCTAAATCTACGTGTAAATTTAAAGACTAAAATGTTTGTATTTAAGTGAAAGATCAAAGAAAAAAATTCTCTGAGCAAATTTACTTGTTCTGCACGTTAGGGGATATCCCACCGTCTTTTCATTGATACATAATGTCATTAATGAAAATAATTTCTTTATCGACGAACATACAGTGAATTCGCTTTATCAATCCTGGTCTGATCTTAGGTTATGGCTGAGATTTGGTGGCAGGAAAACGAATAGAAATGGCAAATAATCAAACATTCTTAGTCGAATTAACCGGACCACAAGCGACTGGCACTGATGCTTGTTTGATTTAACACGTACTTCACGATCAAGTTATCGCCTGCGATGAGTTTTTAACTATCGCCAGATTGTCTGCATAACGTGATATTGGTGTTCATTACAAAATGGGCGTCCCTTTCAGAATAAATTTTAAAGGAAACATGAGTAACTCGACCTACTGTGGGTCGCCTACGTAAATATACGGCGTTGGAACAACGGCTGCCCACTACTTCCGAATTCATTACTCTTACCTTTTTAAAGAACCACACGGAGATTGGTATGTATCATGCACGGAAGAAGAAAATCTAATAGAAATTTTCACACCAACGATTGTATCGTATATCAGGGCCGCCATAATGCCCACCTATATAACTCCACATCTACCGGCACATTCACATATTTTTTTCTCAGCGACCGTCATTCTTTTGTGTCGCACAAGACGCAACAGAATCCAACCGCCATTCTCCGTTTCTCTCTCACTATCTCTCCTCTCGCGAGGAAGATAGGAAAAAGGATTACACATATGGTTTCGCCCGAAATATAGTCCTCCTGCCTGTTTTTCATGCCTTTTTCTGTCTGCCTCCGCGATTCATTCCTCACCCACCCCCGCTTCCCGCTCACCCCAGTTACACTCTCCCGCCTCCCTCTACCTGCCCTCCTCCCCACCCTCTTGTGACCCCCTACTTCCAATCTCACCGTCTCCTTCCAGATTGCTACACGGGAATCCTATTAGCAGATTACGGGGCGAGGGGATTTGCGCGCTACTCACCCTACTCCCACCTATCCTTCCTCCCTGTCACCCACTGTACACCTACCCACCCTCCCACACCTCAGATTCCATACTCCCCCCCTCCCTTAGCATCCCAATACCATCATCTCCTTCCCCCCGTCTATCCCTTCAACCTCCCCTACCCTCTCCTAGACACCTTTTCTTCCCTCTCTCATACCCACCCCTCACACTTTCCATCAAGCCTCACCCCTTTCCATGGTGAGACTCTGTTACGAGATTTAAGGGACTGGCGGTGGAGGATAAGGTGAGAACTAGCGGAATGGCACCGGCGCGGGCCGGGCTTATATAAGAACGCACGTGGGCAACGGGTTTCAATTACTTCCGAAAAAACGTTCCTTCCACTCATTGAAAGTAACTCCTATCGTTGTCGTGAAAATCCGAAAAAGGAGAGACCGGGAAATAGTAATTACACATGGTTCAATATTCCTCCCAACGGACTGGGACCAACCGCGAGATCACCAACCAATTTGGAATTTCCCAAAGACTGGTCTAATGGGATATTTTCTTTCCCATGCGGAGCACGATCTACACAGTTTTAGCGTGGAGACCAACGCGTAGAGTTCCAAAGCCGTTACTCGTCTCGTTAAGTCGTCCTAAATAGTGAGGCATTCTCTACAGAGTAGAAACTTCACGGAAGAGCAAATTAGATGCGGTTCTCAGCATTCTCTGAGTCCGATTTTATCTCCAAGTTTATGTTTATGAGGGTACGTTTTGCATATCGCGGGGAGTGCTGCTTTTTGAGTGAGACAATTGTCTTGGCTGGAATTAAGTCAAGCATGGGAAAGCGACAGCTGGAACGCTGCTTTTGCATAAACCTTTATCCTCCTTGAGCAATGGAACTCTTGCAAGTCCTACGATGATTCTGCACAATTTACGCAACCTATCACTAAATATTGTAATGCTCTCCAATAATTAATCGCACTCTACGATGAATGTTATTTTTTTGTTCATGACCTTTTACTTTAATACAACGCGAATTGTATTCAAACCTCCAAAAAATAACGACCAAAGAAGAAAAAATTAATCACAGGAACAGAATCACCACGATTGGCGCTGGCTGTTGGCGGAATCTCATTCAAATCTAAAGTAAGCATGCAACTATTCGCGAACTAAAAATAATTAAAAGATATTTCAACCCCAAGCGTATATTTATTGAATAATTAAAATATGCATCCATTTCTTATTGCTTATAATAGGAAAATAATCTCTGAATTAGATAAAAAAGAATTCTTAATTATGGAAACCCTCAGATACATGATCTTAGTGCCATAATTAATACGATCGATGACCATTATCCTGTCAAAAAAACCATTGGAAAAGGATTTCCAGCAAGCCCACTATTTTGTTGAGAAAATAAACCTGCATTAATCCTATTGCATTAGAAACTTTTGATACGTGTGGTTATCTTAATTCATAATTAAGAATAGAATTTCAACTACTTATTCCATCCAACCATAACAAGCAACACGAATGATAGTTTTGATAGGGGAGCGTGGAGCTAACCCCGAAAAGGGTACTAAGGTGTATAAAATTTTAGCACTCAAAATAAGGATGCCAGTTCCTTCCCCTGTGCCATCCTTCGGTCTCCCACAAAGTGACCATATATAGCACCTAGTGGATTTTTAAATGGTTCAGTTCAAAAGTTCCAGCCAGAACTTGAACCATTGGTCCATCCAGCTACCCAAACCAAAGAGGGAAATAAAATATAGATAGAGAAATTAATAGAGAATAGAGAAAAAAAAACAAACACACGAGAGTTATTGAAGAAAAACGTAAGGTAGTATATCTATTAGATAAAGGAAACTTTGATGCTTTTGGGGAGAACCTAAGAAGCACATTACCATAATACAAAACGAAAACTCACAAACTCAACACCGAGGACACATGGAAATTACTTATAAATGCCTTACACGACGCAATACAGAGGTACATTCCTCACAGATATAATCGCGAACGTAAAGAGCCCATATGGTACAACGGAGAAGTTAGAAAAGTGTAGAGGCGCCAAAGTGTATATGTGAGGTCCAAATTTTTGTCACATTCTTGATTACTGCTCTGGCACTACAAATTCTCAAAAGAAAAACTCACAGAATGCACATCGTAGAGAAAAAGATTATGCGCAAAGCCCTCCGATCTTGCAATTTAATTTTCTATGCGAATACTTAGAGGAAAACCCTGAAACATTTTTACCATTCGTTAGAAAAATTCAAGGGAAACGGCCAACGGTAGAATCTCTAGACGTA
>LYUA01000415.1:423002-441134 GCA_002093875.1 Calopteryx splendens
TTTTATTGTTCATGTATGCACATCTCGTTGGTATGTGTAATATAAGCCAATTAATGTTTTTTATTCTTTAAATCTTAGGAAAGAGGTAATTAATGAATTGGAGGTCAAAGAAAATTTTGCTTTGAACACCAATATAGGTACCTAACACTGTCTGTAATGACGTATATTGCGACTTATAAATGTAATATTATGAAAATGACTATGAATAAATGAAAAATAGCTCTCAAAGGCTTATTTATTGATACAAATTATAAGAAATGTGTCCACCTCACCCACAGCCAAATCATCACAACAATGGAGAAATGTTCCAACTTTCCAGCAAAATATTTATCCTAATCCTAGCTGTCAACAAATCTAATTGGGCAGGATTTCCATGAGACTCCCAATTGAGAGATGTTATGATTCAAACCATAAATGCTTTGAAATATAAACAATCTATCTATCCTATTTTTATCATCAAAATGATTGTCAAAACATATTTTTCTCTCCAAACATCTCTAGTTGTTCATGTGCCTTTGGGATCCAAATAAGCCTCTTTGGGTTTCCCAGGGGTCAAGCTACCAGTGTTTACATTACACCCAGACCTGAGGCAGGACTCAAACCCATGCTTAGTAAGTGGATGAAAGCCCACCTTACTAATGTGATCTGCTATATTTTTGTACAAAAAAGTATCCACATAACTCTTCTTTACGAAGCGGAAAATATTAACATGCATTGAACCCAAGTGACTAACTTTTACAAAAATAAAAATTTCTTATTCTTAAAAATATATTAATTTAAAAAAATATTTTTATCATATTTCACTGAAGCATTTCCTCTTTTCTTGATTTTTCCTCAACAAGAGAACTTTTTCTTATTCTGGAATAACTGTTTGACTGCTTTAAAAAAATGGAGTGAATGAGCAGTCATTGAAATCCATAAAAGCAATGTATCAAAAACAGAAAGGCAATTGTAAGAGTGAATGGGGCCTAGAGTGGCTGTATACTCTTCCTCCTACTGGATCTTTTCCAGGGTGGAATAACTCCACTGAGGATGCAGTAAAGCTGGCTGAGATCTCACAAATCCTAAGGAAGCTCTGGATAGCTTCAGTAAGATAACATACAGAGAGAATAGAATGGAGAGTAAATGCCTCTAAAGTGAAACAAATAGCACATGATAAGGAGAAGGAAAAGAATAATTTCATCATATTTCACTGAAAAAGCTGTTAATTGCTGAAACCATTCAACTCAATCATATGATTATATCATATGATTTTGTATACTTTGGCAGATTGCTTGCGAAAGGTGGTAGGATAGATGAAGGTATTAAAATGTGTGTGAACACCATCAGGAAAGTAGCCAGTAGAATGACAAGTGCATAAAAAACATCAATGTTCATCAAAGACAGCAAAAATGGTAGAGTGTAAAAGTGTACTCTTCCCAATATTTTTGTATGAAAGAGAAATTTCAACTAAACACAATGGATACAAGTTGATTGAAGAACGTTTGTGGTAAAAATTGGAGATAGAGGCAGATGAGTGAGATGGTCATCAAAGAATGGAGACTGTATGCACTAATATTAAGCAAGTATGAAAGAAGTATGCTAAATGATAGTATGGCCGTGTGGAGAAAATGGATGAGAGTGTAATCACCAAACAGATACACAAGAGGAGAATGGTGTGAGAGGAAGGGGCTGACCAAGAATGTAATTGAAAAATATTCTGAGTTACAGGAACAGAAGGGAATGAATACATGAAACAATGCATGAATTTTACAGAGGTGAAAGAAGTATACAAGAGTATCAGAATACAGAGAATATTACCAAAAAAAATAAATTTCCTTTTGTAACCAAAACCAGGCTTTTATTGTTTACCCTAAGAGGAAACACAATGAAGGGTGCGTAGGTACACATGAATGTATTATTTAAACCATGCACACCAATAAAAACATTTTAAGTAGCCAAACACCAAGGGGAAATAGGCCCCCATTTACGAAGACTTCTGATTAGCCCACTTGGTTTGTAAAGTGCCAGTGTATATTTTATATAAAATAAATATTCATTGTCAGATTTGTGACCACCTCGGATTTTTTTATTCATGGAAATGGATTTCAAATCCTAAGTTAATCCAATTAATTCTAAGTAAAATGATCATCGTCTATTCCTCATTTTTTACCTTTAACAGACAAGAACACACAAAGTTTGATCATAAGATCCAATTTCTGCAACAATTTTTATATTTACACCAATTAAAATATTGAACTCTAAATATAGAAGTCACAGAATTAATCCAGTCAAATCTCTATTTAGTTTAAAGTTAACAGAATAGGAAACTCGACCAAAAAATAAATCAAAACGATTAATTTCAAGGTTCAAAGAACATGCTACTATTTAATGGTTTATTTTTCTTTATTGATATGTACATTTTTAATGTATAACAAATATGATTCTTTTATCCAGTCTTGATTTCTTTGATTGGCATTCTACTTACTTTCAATGGATATAGAGTGCCAACTTTTACAGATATGATATTAGATCAGATGAAAATTCAATTAAAAAAAGAACATATTTAAGTCTTAAATTTTCAGTATGATTAATTTTAAATCCATCCTAATCTTACAATTCTCAATTTTTAATAGCAGTGGCAAAAGAGAAAAAAATATAGGTAATAAATGCAATAAGTCTGAAGTAGAAACAGCATGAAGGTTCTATGCATTCCTTTGTAGAATAGTCATATGCACACTACAACTAAATAACACAACAGAAATAAACTGCTACACATTAAATTTAAAATCCAACAGAAGAACCTGCATGATGAAATTTGGTCCAGATTATTATCATTTATGATTTTCCATATGAATGACACTGAAATTAAACATTTTTTTAAATGTCCTAACTATAGGACAACCTACCACATCTGATTAATTAAACTTTAATTTCTGCACTGGCTATAAAAATGCAACACAAAGTAGGTACACCTATACTCAAACAGAAAAAAATGCCTACTTCTCTAAATATTATTGCAATAAGTCAGCAATGCTAAATATATTAAGCCAACCACTCTTAAAAGTACAGAAAATATTTTAAATGATGACCCTCATAAGAAAGAATATCTACAACTTGTTCATTAAGATTAAAATATTGCCTACCAAAATATATTGCAAGCATTAATTCAATAACTTTTGTGACACTAAATGGAGAAAAGTTTGCTTTTTTATTTTAACTTTCCTGACTGAATAAATGAATTTCAATAAAGTGCATTTTATTCTTTTAATTTTTTTTACTAATTTCTATCAATAACTAAATAAAAATTCACATGAACTATGCCTACACATAAATAAAATTAAAATTTAACACCATTTAATAAAACTTAGAAACATACTTTAAAAAAAGACTTGTCTAGATATATTCACCCCAAAAATAAAAGCAAAATATTGTTATATTTAAGCAATACCAAATGGTTTATAATGCAAAAAGCAAAATTCTTCAGTATTCTAATGCAAAAAAAATAAAATTTAAAATCACAGTGGTTAACCCTCTTAGTGCTACCTTCTGCCAGTGGTACTAGTGAGAAATGCAAAGGGTAATTTAATAAAATGTATCACCTTAAATAAAAAGCATTAGGAATTTATTGTTTTAGATATCCATAAGTGGATGTTTTTACTTTTGATAGATGAATTGAATTCATTCATAATAATACTATTCTTTTACATCATCTGAAAAAGAAATGCAATTGTAAATGTAATAAGTTATAGTTCTTTTAACGATGGTCTATTTATGTGCCAAAAAATCAGCCCGCTGCACTCTTTGCCTGAGTTGCAAAGGCCGATATATCGGCCCGTCACACTAAGAGGGTTAATGAAAGAATTTTGAAGTCCAAAAAAATAAAACACATATTCTAGTGACGCACTAGTTCTATTATTAATACACATTTACAGATTATCCATACAGAGTGATGAGATCATAGACAGCAAAGGCACATCATATCAAAAACATCTAGATTCATATATAATTACACAGTTGTACCTATTATATGAGCACACAAAAAGATTTCAAATTCTGATCAACACCAATAACTTATCTCAACATCACAGATACATCCAACCACTGAAGACATGGCATATACACGGAGAGTAGTTTTTTTAAAGTACAAAATAGGAAGAGAGAGGACTCGTGCATTCAGCCTAGTAGCTGATAAGATAGAAGGAAGCACTTGCAATGGATGAAGCTGTTAGCTACAAGCAAAAGTGCAGCTACATAGACTCACATTTCATAGTTTGGAAAAAAAGAGTGGGTGAAAAAAGAGCCCAACGATTCTTTCAAAAATAAGTACTTATTAATAATATACTGATACCCCATAATAGGATTAGAGTGAATTAACAAAACTCAAACAATTGAAGGTGTGTATACCAATAGCCATCCTCATCTTGTTTCAAAATATGTTTTAAATGCAAAAATGCAGTCAGTATTTTTAGCAATGTTCCATCCATTTTTCTCTAACAAAAGTTGATACCCTCCACTTGATCTAGATACAAAATTCCAAAAAGCATTACACAACTTTCAAAGATTTGTGGGATTCCTCTGGAATTGGGGAAAGTCACGAAATTGCCGATTCCAAAGAAATTTAAAAATTCATAACAATAACAATTATGCCCTTGTTTTCTCGTTTCATTTGACTTCAGTTGATATTGTGTTGACCTAACTTTGAGTTTGTCAGCTGTCTCATTAAATACATAATATGTTAAAGACAAAGCCAGCTTTAGACATAAGAAGTTAGAGCTTGAAATTCACAAAAGTTATTGCTGTTTAAATTGACCAAATTTTACCCATACTGAGTGGGTCAGTCTTTACATGATATTATCCCCAAAAGGATGAAAATAAAAAAAGTAGAACCACTCCTAACTTCAGCAGCACACCAAAATCAAATAGCAACTGTAAGTTACTGACCTTAACATTAGCTGCAGAAGAATTATGTAAATACAGACATGAAAAAATACTATACCCGCACTATAAATTGAAAGGTTAAACCCTTGTAAATAGGGAGTTACACTTAATTTAGTCTCTGATTAATACCAGCATGAGCAGCTTAAAATCTAGTCAATCAAATATCTAACAAGTCATTTAAAAAAGTATGCTAACTATCAGCTTAATGCACCAATATAGATGAAAATATTTCAGCATCATTTTCAAATATTTTAATGTAATTTTCCTGTTCACCACATGATACTAATGATGATTGGAAATTTTACAATGTTAGTTAGAGCCATTTATAAGGGGTTATGAAATTTATTGCTTTAATTATGGTATTCTGATAATACTTAGATGACACTGCTCAACCTTCAAAGCCAAGAACTATCTTCAATTAGCATATTTCTCATTCAACATCTTGCACATATAATAATTGACAAATGACCAACCTTCAAAGTCAAGAACTATCTTAAATTAGCATCTCTTTCATTAAACATCTTGCACATATTATAATTAACAAACTTCAGAAATTATGAACCTATAACTAATTCCTTTTTCCAAGGCTATTTTATTATGCTATAACATTAATTATGGTCTCAGAGCCCCAGCACATCTAATAAGCAAAAGCACAGAAATAAGGAAGAGAAAATTAGCATGAATGAATAGAATGAAACCTATCCGAAGAGAATATTGCATCCCCTCACTTATATCTTTTCCGATGGAATGTTTGTCCTGCCTTCTCTACTTACTGATAAACATATATTTATTTGTCCAAAGATTGGTACAGTATCCAATTATTTATATAAAGGAGGCAGCATCAAAGAAAAAAACAACCACATTTGAGATCCCAATTAGTTGAAAAAGAGTAAGCCTCGCAACATGCTTTTTAATTTATAATTATAATTTTATATACAAAAAACAACAAAGTTAAGCATGTGTGATCATAAACAAGAACAATGATGAACGACACAATACCATAGGTGATTAGAAATGTTTCAAAATAATAAATGTGATGAATGACTGCGTTAATAAAAATATGCAGAAAAAATATATGCATACATATTTTATTAAAACATAAATTGGGAAACTTGGGGACTATACTAATATCCTCTTCAAAAAGGCCATAATAATCGGGAAATTTATAGCATGTGAATTATTCATCACTCTCAGATATTCACTAGTGTTTTCCCTTTTATTACCATAAAGAATCAATTTAAATGCTATAGAATGGATTTTTTTTCCTTTTCCATGATGCAATAAATTCTGAACTAACAAAAGTGCATTTAGTTTATGGTATCCACAATTAAGTTTAACTTTAAAGCATTAGGATTGGGTATCATGAAAAAGTGGTACCTATTGTCCCATCACTAGTTTTTATGATGCATACATGACGTTTGGACAACATGATTTGAAGGTAGGCCAACTTTCAAAATATCATCATATTTTTAAGAATAAAAACTATAAAGAGTGTAAAACCGGTTAAAAATATTTTTTCAAGAGCTAAAAAACCTATTGCTATCTGTACTAACCAGATAGGGGTCATGCAAATGGAATTAGTTTGATGTATCTGTCTGTTGAGTGTTTTATGTAAGTTATTTTCTCTTATAGTTCATTTCTCTTTCTCTTGCTATACGCAGGGATCAATGGGGATACCCAGGTAATATATGTAAATTAGATACCTATGGATTCCTTTAGTGGAAGAGTTTACTAGTTAACAAAAGGATTCAACTAATGTTGGTTACTTGTGCCCATGTTAGTGGAAAACACATTACCACCAGCACACAATCAGTTATCCAAATAGAAAGAATCTCTCTCATCTATACACTGCATTTCCATCTTTGATTTAAAATACCATTTGTTAATAATAAGTGAAGTGTTTTTGATAGGTTGATAAAGGACATTAAATGGTATATAGTTTATCCCTGTTTAAAGGCTCACGGGAATGAGATCTAGTTAAATGATTCACTTTTGTGAATTCTTACAGCCTCTTCCTATGAAGCACTTCATTATTGTTATATGTATTTACAATATAGCTATACCTCTACATTGAACTTCATACTCAGTCTAATAAAGGATTTGTTTGCAGGGGTCAATTACAGTATGAGTTCCTGGATTTGAGATTTACATTTTAAAGAAACATGAACTGTTTCTGCTATAGTCTTTCAGCATAATTAACAAATTTTCATTTAAATAGAATTATTGACATGCATAATTTCAACATTGCATTTTATCAGTTAGTACAATTTCAACTTGTCCCATAAATTTAACTGCAGTATAAACAATGACTTCGATTTAATAACAGAATATGGTTCACCTCAAAGGCAAGACACTTTGAGAATACAAAAGGCATTTTAAAAAGGTACACAGAGCACAGGATGCCTAAATAGGTGATAGGTAAAAGATGACCACAGAGTCCTGTACTAAATTATCATTCAAAATGTCAACATCACGAAAGTGATTAACTAAAAAATAAATGAAGCAAACCAAAAGGTTTTAATTACTTCTCTCTTTAACTTAACTAATGATTACTTCTGAACTCTATGGAATATACCAGTATGTGCCTTCATTGAGTACGTGAAAGGCTTGACTCTAGGTCTAGGTCCAATTTTGTTAAGGTTCTTGTACGATGGCCTCAAGAAAAATTTTTAAACTAACCAAAATTTCAACACACAATATTTGACACTTAAATCAGTATTATCAGGTAAAAGCAACCTTAGTCATGGAATGAAAAAGATACGGATTTTTGTAGTGAGTTGAGAAACATTTTAAAAACCAAGACGAAGGCCTAGAAGAATTACTAAATGGTTTCAGCTGAACTGCATGTCTATCTACTTCATGCTTTTTTATGACATTAAAATCTACAAAATATTTTCTAATTATTAAACATTTGGCATTTTCTAAGATATTAATGACAAAATAATTGAACAATTAGAAGGTGATCACTTCATAAATGCATGACAAATTGACTTATGCATTCCATTCAACTATATATACATACACTACTATTATAGACATATAAATCTGAAACATCAATATATTAACAATTAACATCAAAATCATTAGTAAAATACATGTGTAAAAAGTTGCCTCAAAAGTGGTCCATTAGATAACAGGATTAGAATTTGCCAAGTTAAACAAAGTATGAGATCAATGTGTGCACAGGAAGACTGTTTTAATTCATTTTATAAAAACATAGCTCAGAAGTTCTCAAAACTGACACTATTCGACCAATGAATGACATTATTATCACCTGATTGATATACACAAATGAGGTCTTCTAGTTTTCCACCTGGACTGGTATTTTTCTGTTGACATTTCAAAGGCTAACTGCTAATGTTCTCATGGCATCCTCAGCACCCAGAGGATAAATCCAAAGCTATTCATAAAAATATCAGCCATGAAATACCTGACCTGGTGGAAAACCCTAGAAGACTTCATATATAACAGACACAAGAAAAAAAACAAATCCTTCATCACATTATTGGCAAGCTAAATACCATAAATGGATTATGTAGAGTTTGACAAACAGAAAAAAATTACAAGCTGTAGAAAATCATGGGCAAGGAAAAGTCTGGTAATTACATATGTATATATCAGGTACAAAGAAACTGGTTGGTTCAATGAAACTATGCTAAAATGAGGTAACTTCAGACTGCATAATTAACACTTTGTTAAGATTTTCTATTGGCACTGGGATCAAAGAAAGTCCATAAAAATATTTTTTAGCCTTTAAATACTCCCATGTTATACATGCTTCAATAAGTACAGAAAATGCAGGATATCCAAGATATTCAAAATATGTATCAACACCTCAAGCCTGAAGGGAATATAAACGAATCCCATCTCATAGATCAGAGGAGATTTAAATAATAGTTGAATGTGTGTCCATGCTTACTAAAAAATTCATAACTCAATTATATAAAAAAGTTTAAAAAAATATTACAACTAATGATGGAGAAATCCTCATTATTCCTCTCTCAGATAACATCATTATGGTAGGGATTAAGAAATATTGTAATACCACCTCAATAATCAGCCCAAAGGTTGGTTTGATAGGTGAGGCTAGAGCTCAGCTAATACTAAACACAACAGCCTGTGAAATTCATAAAGCAGGGTAGGTAGTAGGTAGTTCCTTTCCCTGGGAGATTTGGTAACTGAAAAATCACACAGCTTAGCTGAGGATTCACAGAGGAATCACCCAGAATTGAACCTGAATCAAACTCTGACTAGTAGCCCAGCTCTCTACTCACTGGAAAACCTCAGTCCACACTACTTAAGAATAAGTCCATTGAATTGTCTGATTTAATTTCAGCAAAAAGTTATAATAATTGAATAAAATCTCAAATTTGGTGTTTCTAAGTGTCATTGTGGAAAGATGCATAACTAGAAGGCTGTTTGGGATTAACCATACAAATAGTATATTTATAACCAGCTGATGAAAGGAGAGAGGGGTATGCATAAATAAATAAAAATTACCTCTCCACAAAGCATTACAGAAGTATGATGTTCCAAAAAATACAATTCTGAATACATAGTCTTTAAAAGTACCACCAATTGTACCATTTTATATGGCATCCAAAAGAAAACCAATCCAATGAAGAAAAACAACCCTGGGCCTTTTCAGCCGATTTAATGAATCACAAAGATTGAGCAAAGTCTGGATTGAATTGAAAATAATACGAATGTCCCAAATTTGATTCGAACAAGTGAAATCTTTAACCAAACTCCAAGCCAACAAGGTGGGACAAGGGATGGAAGGAGTTCCATGAATATTAAGCGGAGGCAGACCAAGCTAAACGGTGTTTATCATTACGAGGCAAATCTTATTCTCAAAGAAGATAAGTGTTCAAACAAGAAATCAATATGTGTAAGCATTGATTTGAAGTTTGACACTCTTTGTATCGGAGCATTGGGAAAGCTGAACAGAGAAAAACAGGAACCTCTGAAACTTGGTTCAAGAGGCAGATGCTGAATATTAAATGGACAGATACAGCAGGGAACAAGGAATTAAACAAAGGATTAAATGAGGAAAAGAAAGTATGACTCTTTATAAGAGAAATTAGAACCAGATATATAGGGCATATTTTGTAACAATGAATTTGTTATGAACATAATATGAGGAAAAAAACCTAAGAGAAAGCCAAGGGATAAATACATGGGTCAAGTAAAAAGGGATATTGGACTGAAGGGCTATCAGGGTATCATAAGGGTGTTTACATTAGATGAGGGAAAAATAGAGGGCTGGAAGTGAATCAATCTTTGGATTGAAATAATGATGATGATGCTGCTTCATTGAGTAAAAAAGTAATTAGAAAACTGACACTGCAATGAGCTGATAATGGGGTGATGATACAATGCTGAGGGAAATGAGTTATTCTGAACTGAGACCATTGCCTAATGGGCTATAAGTCACCACATATGTAGTTTAAATTAAATTTACCTTAGAATACTTATTTTATTCCACATTATTGTTGAAGATTTTTTATCAAAATTAATTAATTTACCTTAATTAATAATAGTTAATACGAGATGTTGCAACAAATTGGGGTGAATTAAAAATTTCTCAATAGATGCCTTTTATGTGCCCAAAGTTAAACAACCCCCATTAAGCTGTGATTGCAGAGGGTAAAGTATTCACTGCATTATAAACTATATCTTTAAACCAAAGAGATCACCACCAAAAAATATTCGGATTTCCTGGATATTCAACAGTTTATACTCCTGTTGAATATCCAGGAAATGAAAATATTTTTTTCCACAAAGGCAGGAAGAATTTAAAAAAATGTGTCCGAAGTTACCTCATGTCTCTGTGCTTAAGAAAATAAATCTCAAAATAAGTTCCATGGAAGAAAATAATTTAACACAAAAATATATGGGTAGGTCACTCATAGGAAAATGCAATTGTAAAACTTGGTCTCATAGAGATAGCCAAAGTATTCAAACTTCTCCAAAATATTTACAGAAGAGCAGCAATGTAACTTATATTAACAGTCTTCCTGCAATTTTGATAGAAAGGCATTTCAGGCTAACAAGAATATGTATGGGTTTAAGAAAATAATGATTGTATAAAAGGTCGTTTTTAAAAGGTAATTCAGGACCCTTGAAAAATTGATTATGTATAATAAAAATAACATACACAACTTTTCACAAAGAGTATAAATATGTAAAAAGTGGAAAGTGAAAGAGAGACCAAAAAGTATCAAAGAGCTTCTTGGAGGCATGGAAAGTGGACTTCACATTCTTTGAACTTTTTGACTCCTCCATGAAGCTTTCATTTTTAAAAAATGGTGACAGCAATTTATAGATACATAATTGACTTTTTTTGATGGATGACATAATATAAATGCTAATTATGTCACAGATCTTTAAAATGAAGAAAGATCTCATTATTTACAATTATATACTTTAACTTGAAGATGCAACTAATCCACTAATTATGATTTTTAACGCCTTCCAAGAGAAAAAATTTTCAAGTGTGCATAAACAAGAAATACACATTTGTGATTGATACTTTTGGGACGGTGGCAATTTAACTGACACTAGGTACAAATAACTGTGCATCAATTGAGCTGATAACCCAAAGTATGTCAAATAAGATCAACTTAAGACTACAACTCTGGGAATTAGTTAGCTTCAATTGTACTGCTACATACAGACTAGCTCCATCTAACTGATGCATATCAGTGTGCCTACTTATACATTTCAGAGCAAAGTGTACTTAGTGGACATTGATGGTGCTATAATATTAAATAACACTAAGAATATTTAACATTGAAGAACATTATAAGAGTGATCTAGAGTATTTCATAAAAAAACATTCAATATAACTCTGAATTACAAGCAATAGAAATTCTATAACATGAGTAAGAGTTCCACCATGTACAACAATGCAACATTGAATTGACAAGAAGAACCATCGTACTTCAATTTTTACATTTATCACAGAAAGACAATTTAAAATAACTTCCCTTTCTAAATTATTGTCCAATAAGCAAATAACTTCAGCAAAGATCAAGAAATCCAATACCTGCCCCAAACCCACTGACTTGCAAATGTATATTACAATTAAATACAGTCAAATACCAATTATGTGGCACATTAAATATCACTAAGACAGGGAAATATTATATAATTAGGTGCTCATTTTTTCAATCCTTCTTATTTAAAATAGACACCTGGAGTGATCAAGCACTGTTGTAACTATGTACAAGCAATTAAAACATGACTGCTATGCAGAAATCTACTCAATTTAATACTGCTATAAAAACTGCAATACAATGAAAAAGAAGCACAGCCAGAAAGGTTGTACATATTGACCAATCAAACATAATCAAAGGCTCTCCAATGATCCCTTGTAAAATTTTACAACATAAAATGAATAAATACCATGTGGTGTCTGCCACTGTGCTAATTCTAGCAATGGTTTGGCAATGATATAGGTACCATGCTAAAAGCAACAACCTCAATGTTTCATTGGTAAAAATATGGTATGGAATAATTAGCATGGGATAATTGGTAATCGGTTATCAGCTTTCAGCTGCCACTTGCTAAATAAGGAATATAAAATTATCAGCAACCAAGTCACCCTCAGCATTAATATTTAAGAGGTGCTTCATAATTTTCCTAGCTTTTCTCTACTTTTCTCACACCACATTCTGTGCATTGATTCATATTAAAGTAACTATAGCATATATGCTTAGTTTTTCCAAATCTATCATAATATTAATTTTAGAATTAGGTAATGCAGGCATATCATACCCAGTAGCACATAAAATCCACCATGTAGTAGGTTAAAAATTACTTCATAGTCTACCATCTTTTATGCACATGAAATTTATGTCCACAATGTAAAAAAGTGATTTCCTTTGGACACCTTGTAGTGACTTCATGGTATTTCCCTTGCTTGATATGTGGTGACTTGAAAGGCATCATATAGATTTACACTAATACAGAATCACATAGTGTTAATGTTAGCATAAATACTGTGGATACAATGTTTTATGTGTTTTATGACAACCAGTCCATTTTTATTTAAATTACTTCCAAAAGGGCAATGCAGAAAGGAAGAACGAAAACTGTTGGTTCCCTGTTCTTTTTTCAGATACTGCCCTCTTGTTAATTCAAGAACCTAAAAATTTGAACCTTAGTTTTTCAGGAAGTAATAATTTTTCATTATTTTCCCTTACTTAATAGAAATTCTACTTTCCTTTTTTAATTTCATAATGGCAATTTTTGTCTTTGCCATGAATTTCATTTCGGTATTTTTTAGACTGAAGTAACTTTATTAGCTTTATTTCTCTAAGTTATGTTACTAAAATGTATTTTCAGAGTAATATAATTAAAAGAGCAAAGTCATTCCATATGCTATGCAGGCAATCATCAAATGGAACAATGTCATAAAACACAACATAAATATATGTATACCTATCCAGTTACCTCCCAGAAAAGAAACTTTTGGATGTTTAAGAGATTGATATAAGGGATAAAGGCGACTTTGACTGGAGGGACTAGTGAAAGAAATTAAGGTCATTTTAGTAGTAGTAAAAATTAAAGTCTTCATTCAAAAAATGAAACAGTGCCTGTTGCTTGTCCAATGAATCTAGCTTCTTTTGTAATCTGAACTAAAAACTTAAAGAAAAACATAAAAGTGAACTATGCATTTATATCTAAATATAAGGGAAACCTATTTAGTCCTGATGCTTACAAGAATTAAGTTTAGGAGATTACAGACATCCATGTTAAATAAAAAAACTGCCCTTTTTGCATTCAACCTATGAGAATTGATATATTACACAAGTTGGAGAATATTTACATCAATCAAGAATGCAGCATTTATTACCTCAAAGATACGTTTTATACCGCACGAGAACTTAACATGCACGAGCTTATTCTTTGATATCTCATGATGAAAAAGTATGTGCACATGGCAAGGGACATTAAGATTAAATATGTGCATTTAATGCACTGATCAACACACATTGCACAGTTTTTTCGTTAACTTGGAAGGCAGAACTATATAACAGTTCACCTAGGAAGCACAATCTGTGGTGTGAGAGGCATTTGTATTGCCATTTGCACTGAGTACACCTCATTTTTTTCTTTCCTCTTTCTAAGAATAATCGGAATAAAGTATCCCATTCTTATCAAATTACACAGAGAAGGCATCCCTGTCTTGGATACTGACTGTAAAAGCTTGACCGGCGAGATACAGACTATATGATTTGGGAGACAATTCAAGGCTTCATGCCAGGTCAAGTTATGCATCATTGATCAATGCACACAAAATAATGCTTGCCACAGCATAAGAGGTATGTGACTGCATAAACATAGCAAAAACAAAATGCTACATACAGTTACAATGAGGAATCCTTTACAGTCCTAAAGTGACTTAAACTGAGTGTCCAATTGGAAATGATTTCACCAAGTCCATTGGAATGGGGAAAACTATAGTTGAACTCTTCTCACTTGTAATGGCACTCAATGTCTGCAGGTATCTCAGCTATAAATGAAATAAGTAAAAAAAATACATATATCAACAGAATAGCCAAAAATATTTTATAAGAGGATATCTAACACGAGATAATGGGACCAGAGGATATTTGTGAATAATTTTGTTTTCAACCAAAATCAGCATGACATAATATCAGGCGAAACCATTTTGTTGGGACAAATAGTTTCCAAAAATGTTTCCTGCATAATTACTAATTTTTTTACTAAAAAAAATCTTATTTTTAATCTCATACTGCAACATGTAACATACTGATAAACTCATTTTCCATATACATATAGGTAATTGACAAGTCTTGTGCACTACAACAAAGGCTCTCTGTAATATTTAATAAAATAAATTACTTAAATATAGTCATTCTACTCTATGACTATAATAGGCCTTGGATAAAAAACTAATGGTGTACCTAGAGGGTTACATGAAGCCCATGGAACATTTTCTATTAATTATAGAGAAGACCCTGAACCCTGAAGGCACTGCTCTTTCCTCTTCTTCTAAATGGGTTCCTTATCTGTGAGTGATATGTACCAAAACCTACCACAGATTCCAAAAATATATAGCAGCATACCCCATATGTTAGCCATTTTTTGGATAAAAACTGTTGTGGGTGTTACAAAGAATATATAATATATATCCCTGATACAGGATGGATTGTGATATACTTAACATGTAGCCAACACCTACACATTACCCTCGATTACATGCCAGAGCTAACCACACTTCGCTCAGAATCTGCTTGTAGTATGGTGCCCCTATGTGCCTATGTTATGAACATGTAATTGTTTTTAGTTGGATATTTTGCATTCACACCAAACTGTTCCCAGGATGGTGTACTGAGGTGATATTCATTATTCAATTGTTTTGAAAAGGTGCCTCCCTGCTCTCTGAAGGGGATACCTCCCCTTCAGGGAGCAGGGAGGCTCTGGTCTAGAACCAGATTCCAAGCCATATGTGGTGAGTTCTGTCTCATAATTGAGTCTAATGTTGTTAGTGCTGGCTACATGTTCAATGTGTATATCATATTTCATCCACTACCAATATAAAATATCAGGTTAAAAACAGTTGAATAACTCAAAAATAAATATAATAATGTTTAATAGAAATTATTAGCAATAAGATATTGACAATATATTTATTAATAATAACAAAATAATTAGCACATTACTATAGTTCTGTTAGTGACATAAAGTTTTAAATCTGGAAATGCCTATTTCTCATATTATTTTAATTATTCTACTTGGAAGTGAAAAATAAAATAATGATAACATAGCATATTTAGCATGTAGTGATTCCTCTCAGGTCTCTCTCCAGGTGAAAGTGTCCATTCTGGCTGATAATTTGATGTTCAACTCAGACATTGTCTCCAGGGTAGTTGAGAGAAGATGCCATCCAAGTAGAACATCAAAAAGTAGGCAAAAATCAATACCTTCGGGGGGGACTGGTGGAAGACCCAAGAGGGATTTTTACATTTATTATACCAAGGAAGCACCAGACCTTACATCTCATACTTACCATAATTCTAATTTAGATTCTTTTGTGAAAATAGGTATAATGTATTTTCACAAAAGAAATAAAATTTATTTTGCTCTAAATGCAGAAATGAAGACACGTAAACAGGAAAGAATACAGACAATAGATAGGTAGTATATGTAGTATGAGCCATTGGAATGGAGGTAACTTTTTAGGTGATGTGGAATTTGAAAAGAATATTCAGCAATATATCTAACCAAATTATTTTATGACTATGCTACAGAGGAGAATGCATTATAAGTCATCACACCTACAAAAAACTGATGAAACAAATTAATTTGAGTCAAAGTCAACAAGAGAAAGAATTTTAGAAGACTATCATTTAACTATGAACATATCTTCCCCCTCCACAAATAAATGCTCCTCACTACTTTTCATGTCTAAGTCCTACTTTTGGGTAAAAATTGAATGACATTTTGTGAATCTTATTTTCCTTGCAAAACATAAGATCTGAGATTTTTAAGCCATAAATAACATACCCAAATTCACTACCAAGTATTGGAACTGGAATTAATTCTGAATGACTAAACAAGTGAATTAAAAGCTAAATTATGTTTAAATACGTACAGCATATTTTTTATAGATGAGATCAACATACATAACATAAAAATAGTGTATATGGATAGGGATTAAATATAAAAATAAGAATTTTGTCATATCTTCCTTCCCATGAAATATGATTTTTGCTTAAAAATTGAACTATCTACTCAGGCTTGTTGATAAACAAATAAGAACCAATGAAATCTGTATTTCATATTCTAAGACTTGATCATTTCTGATTCACAATTACATGAGTCTTCACTTTTCTCTTGTACTATTATTTTTAGGATTAGGAAGATTTTATTTGTTCCAAATATTAATTTTTTAATGTTGGTTGTAACCCTATCAGGTGTAAAACACTGATAGAGCTCTTTCAGCATGCATTGAAAGTTATAAAAAATAAATTCCAATGCATTAATCAGTAAGCATCATTCACATGCCTTTGTACTATAATTTATGATGCTATGTTATTTTTTAGCCAGTCATAGGCCGTAAATGTAAAGAAATATCATTTACAATGGCATTGTATGGGCAAAAGACTGCCCCTAAGGGAATATTATGTCCAAATCAAACTACTCTTCAGAAAAAGAAACTATGCTTCTACTGGAAAAGAAATATTTTTTTTAATATGAACTTAATGTTAAGCTTTATTTTCACACTCTCACCCAGTTTTCTACTCTTTCTCAACAACCAACTGGTGCTCAAATTCTCAAGTGACATTTCTGGCTACTTAAAAATATCCTGTCCCCTTAGGTAGCTGACGTTTTGTCAAAAAGGAGGGCAGGGCAATGTAGTCAAGTCATCACAACTGTCAAGTTTTAAAAAATATTAATTTATGCACACTGAACTTACCTGCATGGCTCCTGGATTCCCTGCCATTGTATCAGACGCTTCTCTCAAGGCCCTGGACGCATCAGCTTCACCTTGAGCAGCAATCAAATGGGCTCGAGCCTCACGACTGGCCTCAGCTTCTGCTGCCATGGCACGTTGCAGAGTGGTCGGGAGTCTTATATCTTTACTAAAGAAATCCAATGAAAAAAATCAATTACGTACCTACATTATGAAACTGTACAAGTTTCAAGAAATATTTGACTCAAGGCATAAAATTACAGACATTAACACACATTCAAATTCTTTCACATGAGCTACAAAAATGACTTAAATGATCACTCATTTTTTGTAAAATAAATTCCACTGCACATTTGCCCCAAAATACATTTACTCTATCGTTGAGGAAAACAGTACACATTTACACTAGCTACTCATCCACCCAAAAATTATTTTTATGAAGGAAAATTCTCAGGCTCTTTATTACTGGTCATGAACCTCTGCAAGTAAAAGCACTCCAGTGTAGTAGTTAGTATATGTAAAACTGATGGAATAAAAGTAAAAGAAAGTGACTCTCATGAGTTAAACCAAATTATGTCCTTGTTTAATTGTTCGTATAAAGTTAGAAAACCATTCAAAAAATTTAACTTTTTGCATTAATGTTTAAATTTCCTTCCCATTCTAAGGCATAATGGGGCATGGTAGCCCAGTGGTTAGAGCACTGGATAAATTCTTGTGGTTCGTATTCAATGGATTAGGCTTGCTCCAAGTCTCTTTTCGAT
>LYUA01000416.1:36096-60685 GCA_002093875.1 Calopteryx splendens
TGTTTTCCTGCTGTCTTCCCTTTCCTTGCCAAAAACACCACATCCTAACCTTACCCCTCTCCCGGTGAACATCCGTTCTCACGCGGCGCTCGGTCACCAACACCCAGCTGGTTCCACTGACGTCCACCATTAAGGGATTCACCAGTGACGAGCACTGTGAGTTATTTCACAATCCTTTCTAAATCCTTACCTATCCCTATCCTCATTATTCTTTTTCCACCTTTCCCACTAATATTGGTCATTGAAACCTGTTTTCTTTTGATTCTTTGAAAACAGTTAAATAGAAGATGAGAGCAAGCGGAATAAGACGACTGGGGCCAAGATTTATCGATAAGTGAATTCAACGGAACATTGAATTAACAGATGGAAAACAAGTCGCTCTAAGAAAAAAAAATCGACAAAGAAATTACCAAAGTTCTCGAGGGTTAAGCTAACATTTCTCCTTTGAATATTGGAAGAGAGCTAAGCAGCTGAAATATTGAAAGAGGACTTTGAAAAATGTATAAAAAACAAGAACCGAAGGATGCAATGCATTCCGATTTTGTCTGACGAGATTATCATTCTCCAAGAAGATTCAGCTCCCGAAAATGAAGCTGTAGGTGTGCACCACTCATATGGGGCGTGATACTCTACACATTAGAAACATGAACCATTGGGAAAAAACGATAAAAATAAAGTCTGGCGCTAGAAACGGAAGACTAAAGTGAAATGGCTGGACAAAGAAAATGAAGAAAGAGGAAGTATACAGCAGTATAGATAAGGTCATATACGGAAAAGAAGAAGCAGATGGATAGGGCACACCTTGAGACACAATAGATTAATTATAAATACGATCGTAGAAAGTAGAATAGAAGACCCAACAAGGAATACCAGGGGACATTTACGTGTATCAATGCAAGCAAACAATAATCTTCCCGGATGTTGATTCGACAGGTGAGTGTAGTCCTAACTTTGTATGACGGGTAAAATTCACACATTAAGGTAGTGCTGACAGTTCCTTTCCCAGTACCACCGGTGCACCGCGGGTGGTTTCCTAGGAAGACGCTGAACCATAATAATTATCCTGCTTGGGTGAAACTGGGAGTGTCCGAAGTCACTGGGAATCGAAGCCAGGCCCTCCGGTCAGTAGTCAAACGCTCTACCCATCCGGCTACCAAGCCCCTAGACCAAATTTAGAGGATCCAATAGAGAGGATTAACGATAGTGTTGGATAGGAAAAAATGGATAGCTAACATCAATTCATTAACAAATTGAAAATGTGATAGATCAGAATAGATGTATTCAAATACACTGATTTTTTAATTAAAAAAATATCCTGGAGTTTTAATACATTCAAAGATCCGTCTGGTGATAGATTCATGCTGAAGAATTTTATTATTTGTTTATATATCCATTGGCTACAAAGCTAATGTATACTAGTATACTGCTGTATATCTGCTCGTATATTCAGTCATAATAAATCATTAGCCAAATCTCCACGAAAAAGAATCACCATTGTCTCAAAATTATACACTCTTTGGTTCTTAAAGTAAAATCCGGATAATACACTGAAGTTCCTCGCCTGGTGATCCCCTACACCAGCTACGATTTTAACATCCTTGCGTCTATGCAATCCACCTTTCAAATAAGCTCTGCACCGCTGCATCATGTTATATTATGGTGGACGGTAAAGTTCACATAATTCAAATATTATAATTCCTATCCTCTAGGTATATCTTTTCCTTTCACAAAGTTAGACGCTCCTGAAAAGTTAAAGGTCGATCAGAAAAAAATTGAGGTGGCGCAACGACATTCAATTTTTAACATAATTGGGCCCAAATCGTCCTCCTGCAAAATATATTTATAACTATTACCAAGTATAAAATACATATAAGTTTCATGAATCTTTGTCATTAATTTGAAGTAGCGAAAACAATTTTTGAAAAATATTTTCCGCATTTCACACCATCGTTTTTTCGCAGTCGCTTGTCATCCAACGTCCCCTACGATATGTTGATGCATTTCAAGGTCACTTTTAGTGTACATATATCTGTGAACCAAAAGTAAAATTACTCTAAATTACTTTGTTCTTATACATAACTTACTAAAGTAGGTTATGTATTAATGCAAAGCTAACAAGGAGGTTATCCGTGGGACGAACTTAGATACAATGGAGGTTGCTGCTGACCCTGGGGCTGCCTAGAAATTCTTTCAAATTTTTGGTCCTTAAAAATAAATAAATGACGTTGCACGTCCTCTAATTATTTGGATCGAACTTTAACGTTGTAGAAGCATCTAACTTAGTGGAAAAAATTAAGGAGGCAGGGACTTGATATTTAAAAAAATTCAAATTTGCCGTCGTTCGTACTATAAATTGGCCATATAAAATTATATCTCGCCTGAAGGAAAATGGAAATTCCGGGAAGATCTGAGATGCTCCTCTACTCCCACGACCATACATTTATTTTTTTTTCATAAATTTTCTCCTCTCTCCGAATCTCTTATCGATCACGGATTAATGAAAGTTCCACTTTTTATACCGAATTACGAACATAACTACGCTATTCTCTCTACATGGAGAACAGAGTTACAACTTATTCTGTACCTCTCCTTTCCTTTATCTTCTTCCCCTCCTTTTTTAAAACGGAAAATATGGCAGAGGCAATATATAGCCGATGATAGCGAAGGTAGTATGACACGCAACTATGACAAATAACATGTCATATTTAAAACGCATGAACACCCTAATTTATTTTACTGCATTGTGGAATAAACATTTTGGAAATTGAATACTGCGTTGCATCTGTTGTGGGAAGTCCGTGTTATGCTTCAGGCTGTGCTTTTTATATCTAGACGATTAAATCATCTGCTAGGGCTAGAAAATTTGCGTCTTCATTTTCGTATATTAAAGTGAAGAGCCAAATAATATAACAACATTTAACTATTCTCAACATTATAAATATCCAGACATACTTTGCCAAAAATAGTCACATGGTACATTTTCCCATGGATCGTGTGATAAAAATAGAGCATAAAACATTCATTTTTAATTATCAGCATCAAAAACTTTGGATTAAAAATTTAAAGAATTTTTGAACATTGCCGCAGGAATTTGAGGCTTAACGTTCTTCATGACATAAGAAAAAAGAGACCTAATAACATTAATATAACTGGTAAGCATGTATATGAAGAAATTAGTATCATTGAAAGAACATTATGGCCCAACTTGAAATTTTTTTACAGAATTAAAAATCGAAATCCATTAGGCGAAACAAGGGCGTGACGTTGCATCGGGTTTCCACGTTAAATTATGAGAAATGAATAAAGTCCATAACTTTAAAAAAATTCTTTATTATTATGCCCTTTCAAATTTGATCATTCAAAATGAAAACGTAGTTATCTTCCAATAATACCAAAATTATGAATTTTTGAAAACATATAATGCCCGGAGGCACCCACAAAAATCTAAAATGTTCGCCAAATTTTTTGTGGCACATTTTAGGGTCTAAGAGCAACCAAAAACGTTTAGGCCGTTATCGATTTCGAAAAAAGTGTTTTCAACCACCCCTAGCGCACAAACCTAAATCCTCATACCAGGTTTGTTACATGGATAAACGGATTCACAAATTAATATAAATGGATTCACAAATTTATTTACATACGCACTAGGTTTATAATTGACGTGCAAACTGTCATCTAAGTAATATTCAGTTACAATGCCTATGTATAGTCAATTATAGTATTTAAATATTTATATTGTGAATTTGCGGACCTGAGGCGACAAGTTAAGGATATAATTAGAAACTGGGCTTGTTATTATTCACGGCTATGCAAGTTTGAAGATCGAGGGACAATATTTCAATTTCCACTGCAATGACAAGCTACACTAAAAAAATTAAAACAATTTTTAAGAGTATGAGAAATAAAAAAAACCCAAAAAGAGTCTAAATCCGTTTGTAGATTTATTTATTTTTGGGACTGCAATTGACATAAACACCCCGAATACTGGGCCAAATTCTGAAACCCGTAAGGACCAATACTGAGGAAAATATAATAGCTAGGCATTTCAAGGGCTTACCTCTCGTTGCTGAGACGGCTGGTTGGCCTTGAGGGCTGAATTTTCCGGCGGGGCGGTAAGCAGGCGGCGGATTTGAGGAGGGAGGGGCGGCTGTGCTGACACAAGCTCTGGGACCTTGCACCAAATCTGCTCCGGGACGTCCGCCATGAATAGCTGATTGAAAGCGCAAAATCCGCACGGTACGCAGGCAGGAAGACAAACCAGCCAAAGCAGTAGCTTCTGATAGCGACCGAACTCCCCCACTGTCGGAAGAACGTCGTCAAGATCCATTGGACCATCATCGTCACGTTCCTTTCTCCTTTTCTGTGGGGTGAGAGAGAGAGAGGAATTAGCTAGGATTTTATTTTGGGTACGTCATCAAGGGCATCACTAAGAGATTGGGACATAAGAAAAATAGATACCAGCACCTCGGGACCAGTACCTAGTTATGAGAACAAATCATAGGTACTGGCACTTTGGGCAAGAACCCTAGACCTAAACCCTATTTCTCGGTACCTAGGTCTCTTGCTAAGACTGCTATATATTAGCATTATAATAGATAACAGAGAGAGGTACCTAGGGCAATAAAACTAGGTATTCGTACTTCGGTACCAGTGACTAGTGTGACAATCCAATGTACCGGTAACTAGGCACCAGTTGTTACCTAGGGTACGAATCACCTTTATTTCTCGGAACGTAGCTACTAGCACCAACCCCTGAAAAAAATTGTATATTTTAGAGAAATTCTGGATCGATCCATAATCCAGCATCAATAAATAAATAAATAATCTGGTTGAGCATTTCGTTAAAATAAGACGAATGTTTAAATATTGATAAAATAATATCAATTGAGTCCTTAGATCATGCTAAGAAACAAAATGGAAGAAATTCAGGGACACTATTAACTCATTTGGCAATACTGATTGCTTACAATACTCAATGCGGCCTAATTCGAACGTATTAAAATGCGTGGAATTAACATCGAGTAACCTCTCAGCAAGATGGATATGAACGAAACAGCATAAATTTCACTCAGGTAAGTTTGAAGGAGCAAGTCCAGTCATTGACACACATTGGACAAGTCGCAGATGGAAATATATGTACTACTTCATCACTATAAAGGATATGGCAACTATCTAAAATCAAGAAGGAAAAATAAAGACATAACAAATAGATAGAATTTCGTATGACTTCGTGAATGGAGTAATAGTCATTGAACAGTCTAAAATAGTTAATTACCGTATTTATCGGCGTATTATACGCACTTTTTCCTAAAATTTAGGGCTGACATTGTACTAATGTGTTATACGCGCATCCTACTTTTTTATTTAAACTTCTTTTTTGTAAGTTTTTTTTTTTGTTTTTGGTAAAATACACGAAATAACTACGTTTTTTTATTCAAATAATACTTTCTTTCATATTATTATCCTTAAAAGGGCTACAAATATTACCTAATCAATTAGTGCATTATGTAAAAGATCAAAGCTTCCTAGTCATTTACATATTTTAGTTTTTTTACTGAAACTTCCTTTATAAAATTTGGGTGCACGTTATATACCGGTGCCTGCTATACACCGATAAATACAGTACACTACCTTAAAATTCACTTGCTGAAAATGGCCCCACTGTTTAAAGCCGTGGATGGAAGCAAAGCGTAGCACGAGAAATTAATTTTTTTGTGATGTCCTCAACTCAATTGAACTGGCATAAAGCAATTCGACCGAATGACGTTGAGGCAATTGCCTTAACATGTATAGAGTTTCATTAGAACCCTCATTCATTAGACTCCAATTCCAAATCATAAGGGATACAAATATGATTTAGAGGCAAGGACGTGGTCAGTCTTTTTCATCCATTCTCCGTTTAAGTGGCATGTGTACATTTCTACGCCATCTATATTTAAATGAAATGCTACATCGCCGTCCACTCAGGTAATAATTCGAGGATTTCGTTGGAGAATCGCCAAAACTGACCTGTTGAGACTGATCCTCTTCCGTATGGCCCGCTTCTGCCCTTTCCGTCCCCATGTCGCACTAGCCGCGGCACCTCTGGAGAGGCCACAGAAGCCAGAGGCGCTCCCCCGAGGCGTGCTCACGGGACACCAAGAGGTCTCCTCTGCGACAACCGTGCCGAATTTCTGAAAGCTTTGGAACTTCTATCTGCGAAACAAAATATTGAATAAGGGACTCCAGAAAATATTCTGGACACGCTGGTGAACCAAGAACAGTGATAAAGAAAGTAAGTTGATTTTGGGATCAATCAATAAGAGTAAATTACTACGGTGGCAAGTTTACGAATGGTAAAGCTGTACTTGAATTACCTATCTCCTTACCTGTGGATTAACCTTGTGAGAAACTAGCTGAATAAATTTTAAGGTTTGAATCTTGCCATTTTATGGATTTCGTGATATAATTAGATAATTTCTAATTATTGCAGTGATCCATGAAATGACCCCGGAGCATCGGCACTGAAATCCGGTACGTAGTGCTAGTGCTACATTTTCAATGAAGAACTTAGTCATGCAGTGATTTCCTTTCCTCGAAGCCGTATTAGAAATTTCCATATTTTCAGTGAAATTTTGTATCTGTTCAGAATGAAGAGTAGTTCTCACTTCAAGCAACGTCGAGATTGCGAGTTGAGCATAAGAAATATTTTTTGGTATTTATATTCATAAGGGAGCAGAGGATTTCGGATTTTGTGACTACTGTATTAGGCTAAAACCTAGTTTTCAAAAATATATTTCCGAGTTTTATCATAAATTTACCTTGATTGTATAATTAAAACAAAATTAGATAACAATTATTGCGTATAAGATAGATTAATTATTTAGATAAAATATATTTGCCTTGGTTTTTCCAAATCTTGTTGTCCAACTATAAATCTTCTTCCTCTTGGGTTATAATTAAAAATTATTCCTGGTATTCGAAAGGGTCTAAATCTATTTGTCTTTTACACTTTATAATACACAGTTCAATTTAGGTTGCAGATTCTCATTTGACCTTACATTTTATTATTGGATTGCGGACTCTTGATGTTCCTTGGTTTTACCTGACACTCCTTTTGTACTCACTGACCTAAATACACGATTACCGTAATAACAATATCATTTTACTTAACTAAATTTTCATTTTTTTAAGGTTTTATCAGGATCCAATTATTACTTCTTTATAGTAAGGCATTGCTATTACATGTACGAGAGTTTATTCTTAAAATCTTCAAATTATAACTCGTCGAATAATAAAAATTTGATATGTTCATTGCGATGGATAGAAAGTCGCTCTTCACGAATTCGCTGAAGGATGGGAAAATATGCCTGGGAGATACCGGCACCGCAAATGCATCTTTTTGCGTATCGATCTACCCGTTTTTACTGATTAATCATTATCAAATCAAAGATTAATTTAACGCAACTTTTCATTTATTTCTCCTGCTGGCTAATCTCTTCGTGTCTACATTTAATCTCTTCCTGTCAACGTGTTTCTCATTTTGATATTAGTATTCTTGAGCTTCATATTACTCATCCTGTGTCTCCCTCTATAATTCTTCCTATTTACTTTTCCCTCGATGACTGTCTTCAGCAGGCCGAATTATGTCTCAAAATTTTCCCACTAAAGTTATTTCCCCTATTAGCCAGTTTTCATTAGACTTATTTCTTATTTGATCTTCATCATTTTCCTGCAGCACCACATTTCCATTTCTTCCAATCTTCTCTTTTCTGATGCTGTCATTGTCCAGGACTCACTTCCATTCAACTTTTCTCTTATTAGGCATCTTGCATTAAAACACTTGAGTACGGGATATTAAAGGTGGTAGATAAAAATGTAATACCATATGTGCAAGGCAAGCAATCCAAGCCTAGTCAAAGAAAATTTCAGCACGGAGCAGCGAACAACGTGCACCTCTACACCATACGAATATCATTCCGGTAGTGAAATAAGTGATACTCTTTTTTTCAGAAATTTTCTCTCCAGCAAAATATGGTCGGAAATACCAAGATATTACTTTCCACCATGATGGACGACAGCTCACGAGGGTTTCTGCCAGGAAATTTTCCTCCAGCCATTCCCACCTGAAAACCCACTAATAAACCTTATATGTTTAAACCAAGATAACATCGTAACTGTCAATGGTAGAAATGTAGTGTAAAATGAATTTTGAAATGTTCTTGTTGACTATTAAAAAATAATCCATGCATTAAAAATTATACTTTCAATGTAAAATTTAATTTGTCAATAATTAGAACACACACAATTCTGCTGTTTAAAAAAATATAAATACACTCATAATTTCACTTGATATTATATTTCCCATTCGCAAATTTGATCATTGGGTAACGAATTCAGCTACTGAGAAGAGTGCCCCGGGGTAAAATCCTGGGTGATCCCTTTGGACAACCCAATGTGAAAATCCGAGTGGCTCGATTTTCTGGATATAAGGAATTCGTTGGAAACGCAGTTGTTACTGGAAAGGATGTCACCCTTACCCTGAATATGTGAATTCCGCACACCAAATGCCTTAGCTTGGGGTGAGCTCTATCCTCACCTATCAAAACATACCTTGGGTCGACTAACATGGATGAACCAAGTTAGTAAATATTTTTTTAAGTGTTTCTTCAATTCTTTAGTTATTATTTATTGTGAGATGTAAGCAGGAAAAATTCTGTTGCAGCCAATATTAAAAAAAGGGGATTGCTGTACACTCATAAAGAAAATTATAAATGGCATGGCGTACGATAATTTCGAATAAACATATACAACAATATTCATTTAAGTCCACGTGGCTACTGGGTATGACAAACATTTAGCAAAAAACGCATTGTTAAACACAACTGTTTTTTTCCGGAATAATAATCGGAATTCCCATTCCAATAAATAAAATAATTTATAACCGGAACTTACACCAAAAAACAATTTCTAACTCCTCCATCATTATGTGCAGGAAAATTCCAAGATGGGGCCAAGCGAAATTCTCCGTTTTTGACATTTGGGATTAAATCTGAACTATTTTATGATTCTTTTTAACTCTGCTTATCTAATGAGATGCTGCATCATCATCATAGTTAGTCTACACATTACCGGTAGGTTTTGGACGGCCCCTAAAACACTGTTGAATGCCAGTATATTTCACTTGAAACGCCCAACATTCTTCCTCTTCAGTTATTTATACCCTGTACCTGCCTTTATGCGCTATAAAAAGCCTATTCTCTTCCTTCCTCTTCCTCGCTCATCCAACATTTTCCCTTCAATTACGGTCATCAACATCCTACTACCCAAAATTTCATCCATCCATTTTTTCTTCCTTCGGATTTCACCAAGCAACATTCTTTCTTTTCCCACCATATTTAAAAGTCTTCCTTAATCTTTCTCTCGGCCCAACTTATTTTCTCCATACCCACATCTCACCATCCGCTAATGTAAGCTTGCCTTGCCTAAACGATCGGGTTTCGGATACATACAACGTTACGCTCCATATTAAAACTTCCGTCTTTATCTCATCAATTTCCTTCCTCTTGCAAATCCTTCTTTCGCATGCACTATTTTTTTCCTAACATCCCAATTACTACGCCCATTTTCCCCCAAGTTACAGCCCAAATACGTTAACTATAAGTAATTATGGTGGACGGTGTGACTTTTATTATGCCGCGGTATCATCACGATCCCATGGCGGGTGGGTGATATCACGAGAAATTGTCTATAGAGTTAACATTACACGGGAATATATAGAGATGGCCAAAGAGAGTCAGACTCAGGAAAGAAATGAGACGAATTATCGAAAAAATCTGCACAATGGAGCGCATTCACATATATTGATTTTCTAGCCGCCTACAAAATAAACTCAAAAGAACTTTGTAATCCAGAAAATTGTACTCCAGGAATTTTAGATGGTAATACTCCAAAGGCATTATCCAGTGTTTGAAGTCGTGATTGTCCAATCATTAGCCCTACAAACACAACCTGTTAGATGACTGCGCCGCAAAATATATTACTGTAGATTCCAAAAAGACATGCAGAGAATAAATTTTATTTAATTAGGCTGACATATACGCAATACCAACGCAAGAAAAACTTGAAATTATGACTTTAGTTCGAATTCTACCGTGAACCGGAGCATTGAATTAGGAAATTTGGAATCTGCCAGACCGTTTGAACGAAATTTCAAGGCCATTTCTTCGCCGGAAGATATTGTTTGAAAGCTCGGCAACTTGCTCGGTAATTATGAAGAACTAAAGGGATATTTTTACACGGCTCCGATGTTGATTTCGAAACAAGTTATTTCGCTCAGCTCTAGCATATTTACGAGGTTTTTTTTTAACGAAGAATGAGAAATTGATTTAGAAAAATAATGCGCAGCATTGAGAGCTCTCTCCGTACACAATAAGATTAGACCCCATTCCAGTAAATAGTATTTTCCCACAATATGGCATATCAAAGTTCGATTTCAGTAAGGCTATAAGCTAAACAAATGAAATTTTGAGTCGTTAAAAGTCAAGTCAATTCATACTTGTTCTTTTGAGTCGCAAAAGAACAAGTATGCATTGTTGGCATATTCATTCGAGGGATCGGCTCCAGTTGCTCCATTAACTTTTCATAAAATAATATCAGGAAAGGTACTCATGTATTAAAACCAAAGAAAAAGAAATAGGGCAGTGGTGCATTTCCTTTGTGGAACTCCTTTAAAAAGTTTTACGTCTCACGAGCCTTAAAGTCTTGGGTTTTAAGACTAAAGAACCTCCCTACCAATTTAGTATGTTTGACATTAAAAAAGAACGACATATTTGAAAATTATTTTTGGCCGCATAATGAGTTAGAGATATGAAGACATAATATGTACCCGATATCACCTTCAATGAGTTGGATCTGATACCTTCTAGAATATAATGGCATTGGGAAAGGAATGTCTTGATTGACTATACTGATAATCTGTGTACGAGGAATGAGAACCTGAAACAATTTATGCGATAGCGTTGTGTACATTCTGTAACGGAAGTAATGTAAGTAACGGATGTTTCATCCCTAAAAATTCTTGTTTTTACGACTTACTTGGTGTCATTGTAAACTATTCACATATCATATTAATATATCAGAACAATTTAAGGTCGACTTGAGAGATTGAATGGTACAAAGTAGTTTCTGAGTTTTTGGTTGCTTAATTTAATCACTAGGTATGTAACATATCCTTGACAACTGAAGTGCATGATTAGTGGAAATAACGGCAATTCGTTTATATGGTATAAATTGAACAATCTTAATTTATTCCAAACAATATTTTTACCACTTTTTTGGTCTAGCATAGTAATTAACGTAGTCTTTTGACTTTGACGGAGAATGCCTCACAGAACCAGTCTGAAAATACTCTCATCTGCTTTGGTTAATTTTCCATTCTATTCTCACATGCGACAGCATTTTTCTGATTACAGTTGAGATAGTATTTTACGATAACGTACCTTCTCTGGGTGTTTATACCCCGATTAGGTAGATTGCCATTAATTACGAAAATGAATGCATTTACTTTTCTTTGAACAGATTTTTAAGGCAGAAAAAATAGTGGGAGTAACTGCGGGAGTATGAACTTGTTCAAAAACAGAAAAAAATCAGCTGAGTACTGAGGTTAAAATATTCCCGTTTATTATTTCCCGTCTTGTTCCATACATTTTTCTCACTGAGTATTTTCTATTTATTTAACTTTACTAATTGACTACGCGCCCACGTCTTTCGGGCGCTGTGAATGTCTATTTCTATGATTTGTTTAACCGACAAGAGAAAATATTTCCGGAATAATTTTTACTTTCCCAATTCTTGTCTAACTCTGCCAACATCGTCTGGTCGTAAACATACTAGATGGTTTTAAATCGTTCTCCACATAAAATGTCTCTTGGCCTTTTTAGAGCCTTTTCCTTCAACTTTTCCGTGTACATGTTATAAAAGTTAAATGGTGATACACAAAATGTCACCAATGCTTATTTCATCCGTTTCATCCTCCTCCACTCTCACTACTTTGCTTTATCGGTATTATATCCTTCCAATTACCACCAATGTCCTTCAAAACCATCATCAGCTTAATCCAGTCCACTCTGTATCGGCGTCCTCTCCTGAGAATGTTTTACCCACCTTGACGCTCTTTTTTAGCAGCTGGTTGTAATAATATAATATATTGGAATAATTAAATATATTTGGAGCCTGGTTTCATTACATGGGGTCTTCCACGTATCGCCTTCGTAGATTCTTGAACCAGGTGTTAGCTATCCAAAGATAAAGACACAGTCTACAGTTCTACTTATCGCCGTGGGCGAATCAAGGGCTTGTGCCACCCATCTCTGAGGTTTTCATTTTTCCCGATTTGGTGCAATTTACCCCGGTTCCCCTACCGCTGAAGTATACCAAAAGTGTCATTCGGGGTTAACCTCTCCCCTCCCCCTTGCTACGCTACTACTAATTGCTCTGCTCTTTCGCTCCTTCCTAGGCCATACTCCCGAAATACATTCCCTCGCCTTCCCTTCCCCACCACACTGTTCCAGTCTCCAATCCAATCATCAGTTCGTACTTGACCCTTTCCGTTCTCACCAAACAGCTCCTCTACCTGGTCATATATCCGGCTTATCTCATCGTCGTCTACCTACGATGTACGCTTGAATGATTAAGCTATCCACCGGGCCACATATCCTGATTTCCAGGGCTCTAATCACTTATAGGCATCACCTTAACAATATTTTTATTCAGTAGATTCATATCTATATTTTAATAAAAACAATTTCATTCATGCCGACGCGCATTAGACATGTTGAAGAGAAGCGAATGGTAAAAAAATTGATTGGACGGGATTAGAGACGCTGTAACATTATATTCTATTGAAACTGTGCAGCGCAAGTGGAAGAAATGAAATAAGAACTTTCGTGTCAAAAAATCAGAGACACCAACCACTTAGACGGAGTCAAATGGATTCACTCCTACATATTTAAAAAAACGCTTTATTTTATAAACGACGGTTATTTTATAAACGAATAGTTTCACTGAATGGGTCGACATCATCAGGACCAGATGCCGACTATTAGACGAAACCGGTCGTTTATAAAATTCTGTAAAATATAAGTTACAATATATAAATTATGTGAAATCTACAAGTTGTTTGGTTCATTACTTTAATGATGCTTATTATATTTATTAAATTTAAAATAATTTCTTGCCTGAAGTAGATTTTTCTTTTTTTAATAAATTAATAGCATATATTTATCTAGAGAAAATCTAATGTTCATACATTAAACTTTCTTTGAAGATGGATACATGTACTTTCCGTAAATATATATCTTTTCTTCATTCATCCTGGCGATGCAAGAATGAATTCATTTAGACGATTTTTTCTTACCTGACAGTATTTTTGGCCGATGGAGTCCGAGTACTTACGTACATTACAGGGAAATACAATAATTCCAAAATTTACTGGTTTTCAAGTATTTTAAGCGTCGTAAAAATGAGGATTACTTCTAAGAAAATATACAAAACCCCCTAAATGAAACTGAAAGTGCATCACAAAAATATCTGCAATATTTCCCGTCACCCAGGACATGCATAAGGGAAATCTATGTTTTGTAATGAAGGAATATACACTAGCAAAACTTCTCTATTAATACCTATTTTTCACCTATTTTTTTCAGGTTTGTCACGAAGACCTCCAAAACCCATTGCAAGTCTAAAATCTCGGGAAATGATCGTGACTATGATTATTATCCTCTTTCTTTTCCAATATTTCTAGCGAAATACATACCAGAACTGAAATTTCGTTTCAATTTAAGTAGCCATTGAACTAATTCAATGTTTCTCCACGACCCGTATCTAAATCTCGCGACCGGAATGCTTCTTTGTAATACTTCTCTCTTTATGATTTTCAAATCTATGCTATTAAACATACCTTCAAGTTTCCATATGAATACTCATTCCATATTTTAATTATCTAGGAGGTGGCATGGGGAATAGGTTACAACCCCTCTCCTAATCTATGGGACACAGAGAGAATGCGGGCAAATGCGCAAAGGTCCACTAGACATAAAATTAAACAATTTGCTTACATAGCTTTCTATGCTTATAGCTATCTCTTCTTTATAAGTTTTTTTTGGTTTTGGAAAAACTAAACGCAATCAACGGCTAGCGAATTGATTTTGCTATCTGTGCGGCCACTCGTAAACAAGGTTTATTTACTTCGATAACAATAATCTCATAAGCCTAAACATTCGTTGGAGGAAATGTATAAATCAGTATAAATAAAGCAATCTTGCACAGCCAAGAAAAAGACCATCGACAAGGTTTACAAAACATACACCCTATATATATATACGTACTGTGAAATTAATTTCAGTTCTCATCAAGATAAAATGAGGAAAACGCTATCATTTTCCTCTGTTCCAATTTGCAATGTTCTCGATAGATGCGTTTCTTGTAGTATAGGGTGTACAAAGATCGAAGTTTAGCATTATTCTAGTACTAAAAAAGACATCTAAATAAAAGGAATAGTGTTAAGTTCACTCTTATGCTGGCATGTAGTTTTTTTAGTGGTAGATATATTAAATGTACAAGTGGAACCAATGGAACCACATTCCTGTTTACAATTATAAAATAGGACGGATTTAAAATAATAAAGCACTTAAAGTTAATTAAGTGATTATAGATTCTAAAATGCTGTAATTCGAAGATTTCCCCGTCCTTGGATTTAAAAAAACTGTGTGTCGCGGGACAAATGGCAGAAGTGAAAAATTACACACAGAAATATAGTTGGAAGTATTTTAGGCGTCCCTACGACAATCTGTATTTCTTTCCCTTTCTGAAAGTTGGTATCTCATCCAATTTTTTCAATCCGGTTGCTAAAAATGCATCGTATAAATAGAAAGCATACATATATAGAAACGAATACGAGTATATAGACATATGTAATGAAAATAAATCAATATAAGTACCTTGGTATTTCATGAATATCGGCATAGGCCTTTCACGAGTTAACTCCCCATCTGAGAAATCCGAAGAGTGCCGTAAGAAGTCTTCATTAAAAAAAAAGTGCGATTGTTCCGCCGGGCCTGAATTTGATATAAATTTAAAGAGCGGAGTTTGCAGCTTTGAAGAAAATTTAGAACTAAAATCTTACATAGAATATTATTAAGAAGGAGGAAGAAAATGGGAACTAGATTAAAGGAGCTCTACATCGCTCATTAGGCTAACTAAATTGATGCACAAATGAGGAGGGGGGGGGGAATAACTCTTTTTTTTTGGCAATATTCACATGCAATCAGGAACAATTCATTCCCATACGTTTTTCAAATGAAAAATGCACAAATAAACAAAAAATCGGAATAATAACATAGGTTCTATTACAGTGCGTGAATTTCCATGGGAGGCAGCTAAAAATGGGCATCACCCAATCTGTCAAACCGAATAGAGAATCGCCATTCACCTACCTCAATTCCCAAGCAGAATTCAGAAGTTTCCCCAACTAATTTTTAATTCATTTGCTTCAGTGAATTTGAAGAATAGAAATTAATATGACCAATTATGATTATCATGAACTTGATACAAGATGTCTGCTACAAAAATTATGGCTTAAGAGCGAAAAAATATTCGGGTACTTAAAGTGTTAGCTGGAATTTTATATTTTGGAGATACCTAACTTTTTACCAAGTCTTTTGAGAGGCCAAATGTTCTTTTTCTTAAAATATTTTGACCATCACACATTCCTCAAAGATTTGGGTGGATATGGGAAATGCGAGTCATTCTTAAGGGACCACAGTGCAATTTTATAATCTCACAAATGAATGACTAGCTTCTGAAGTGCGGAATTACGTTATTTCTTCAGTAATGTAAGTACGCTGGTTTAGAATAAATTTTTTACGATACGTTTAATATAGCAGTGAGTGCGTCACTAGAGACTTCCACCCCTAATATTCAATAATTTACAATGTTTTTCGATAAAAAGGGTTATCCTATCAACTATGTGATTTTTCTACCATCTTTCCATAAATCGGTAACCAATGCCTTCTTTCCAACTGTGTGATTGACAATTGCAATAGTCTTGCAGGTCGTATAAAATTTACTAGGTTAGCACAGATTATGTTTGTTTATACCCTGACATTAGTATTTACCGGATGGCGGGTATGACAAGCATGTAGTTTCATGTACAGACATTTTCACTTCAAATACACTGAATGGATTGGCTATGGCCCGTTTGAACTTTCCTAAAACAAAAGATTAACGGAAACATTTTAATATTTAATTTTTTTCCAAGTGCCTAGTTCATCATTCTTATATACCGCGTACATCACTTAGCAAAATTACTTAAGAACAATAGAAGTAATGTATTCTTGATAGCTATAGAAATTACTGGTACTTCTACTCAAAATAGTAACCTTAAAGCAAATTTATACATTTTTATCGAAGAATAGGTGTTAATTCCACATGCTGTTATACAGAAACTATTTACCAAAGTTTTATCGAAAGTTTATAGATGATGTAAATAACTAACATCACCATGATCTATAAAAACAAAAAATGGAAGCAAAATAAAATATGCACTGTGAGAAAAATTAAAATAGTTTTGCTATCTAAGCCGGGAATCTTAAATATTTTTTATTTGACGTTTTCTCTTGCATTTATGCTACAGTGATTGACGCAATTAGAAGTGGGAGGTGTAATTACTCTAGCAGAAAAAGCCACTTTATGAGGGCTCTCGGCGACATTCATGAATTCACACGTTCATTTTAAAATAGGAGGTAAATTTGGAAAATAATGATTATTTTTTCTAATTGTTGAACAGAACGGTATCTCATTTCAGGAAATTTCATTTAATCATTTTTGGACGCTAATTCCCACTATCACGTTACCACGAATTGATTTTTATCGCGTAAAATATCTAAAATGTATAACACCACAAACTTTTAAAGTGATATTATAATTCGCCAAGTTTATTAGGGATCCTGATTATCACGCTAACTACGAAATTATGAATTCATCCGTTACTGGTCAGCTCTGAGAGGCAAACCAATTCCGACTAGCTTACCTAGACTGGGGAACGCAGTTCCCACCGGGAAGTTCTATCAAGTCGACTTTACAACATGAAGGAGGGGCATACTGAGCAAGTGTTACATACTAAAAGTATACCACTCAACCAGGGCCATCTTAATCGCATTATAAGCCCCCTGAAAAATATATTTACTGAACTGGTACTTTAAAAAACATAGTTTAAACATTGATAAAAAGCAAATACTTATACACACAAGCATTTAAATAATACAAGACGGTCGTAGTTCGGGAGCCCTTATACTCGTGGGGCACCCCAGAGCCCATTCCATTTTCACCTTTGGTGGTTATTGCTTCTTGTTTGATTGGCTGTGACCAAATAGTATTCCCTGCAACCCGAGCAGTGCCATAGATAATTGGGATAGTTCTGCCGTAGGTTGAGGCTAGAAATTGCAGATTTCTTAGCCTTGCCCCATGCGTTACCTTTTGCTCTGCATCCAAACTAAACATTGCACTGAGACTGCAACTGAACTGAGACGGCAACAAGAAGAGCACAGAATTATCCGATAATCTGACCATTTGGACCATACCGGCTTGACCTAAAATTGATGATATCACTATTGTGAACATAATGATCCTCCTAATAGATTTTTTACAATACGGCCCTGCACCCGCCAACACTAACGATTGTTACTACGAACGAACGTTTTCGGTACGTTTCGGTATCATGTTTCGTACTAAGGGAACGTGATAAACGAACGCTATTCTATTTTACCTATTTCTCCATTTATAAATAATCCAAAAATGGTGAAAATAGAAAGTAATTGCTTATGGACGCCAATCGATATACTCTAAACTCTCGAGAAATCGTTATACAATTATGCTTACGGTACGATACGTATTACTATTATGCTTACGGTAATAGCCACTGTTAATGTTATCTAATACTGAATATTTCTAGACTATTATAAAATATTGCCTCTATCAACACTCTTTGACTATGTTTAACAACCTCGCAGATGCACAATGCTGTATATGTACTCGACACTTTATCTCACAAGACCTGTAAGCTCTACATTGAACCAGTTATTGCAAACCGAACTCGTATTCGTCAATTGCATCATCTGCTGTGATGCGCCCAATTGAATATTCGCGTTCTAAAGGAAAGGACTTCCAACCCGTGTGTTTTTAAAAACATTTTTGAATTAATATAAAACTGTCATGAACAGTAAAGTCATCATACCGTTTGTGAGCGCCGAGACAGTAACGTTTTTGGAATAAGTTATATTTATAATAATAATATATCATTAATCAGAAAAAAAATCGGAAGACTTAGTTCAGATTTTTGGAGAATAACCTAGAGCATTCTCAAGGTAGATTGGCCCTCTCTTGTAAACAAGAAGGACGTTAACTATAAAATAAACAACAACGCCCGGTTATTCCCTGATGATGATCTACCACGACAAACAGTTGCGCAAACTATGACTTTCAAGCAAATATCATAAAATCATTACGTGGTATCAGCAGTAGGGTGTCCAATTCAATCTAAAGATAATTACTGGAAGACTACAGGGGAGCATGAATTGAAATCAAAATGTTTAAAGGACTTGGTCCGTTACCCTTTAAATATTTTAATTTCAATCTAAGGAGAATGATTAGTAATACATTATGTACTGTAACAAGAAATCACATCACCTTCACACATCCAGACTCTAAAACGGTGAAAATAACAACACCGGGCCCAGTGAAATAGATCTTCGTAAAATGAGTGTCAAAATCTTTTCATAAAACGAATTAAGGGTTAATAGTGGGTTAAAAGTTAAAGACAGGTGTTATTTCCCATTACATACATTAGTACACCACATTTTGAATATTCCTCGAGTATTTAAGGCCTAGCAAAAGAGGAATTAATTAAACAATTGCATAGAAATGATATCCATTTCGCTAATAATTTCAAGTAAGCATAGCACAAGTTGATTCATGAAGATTAAGTCATGAGTCACAGTAGTATAAAATATTTCAACCCAAACACAATTCACGAACTCAATAGGAGAAATAGTTGGATAAAACTACATATTCGAAAAATAGCAACTACTTTCACTTCTTCTTATAATAAGTTGACTTGATGACTAGTTTTCTACATTTTCAACCGTACTTTTAATTATTTTTATAATTTAAATCACCTATGTATCAATTACCAATCTTAATAGGTATTTTAAATCACTTTTACATCACTTGTTTCCTTCAGAATCAATATAGTTACAATTAATCTACGTAAATTCAGAGGAAAACATTTTTTAGGGGCGCCAATAGTAAGTAACGCTATTATGTGACGAATCACCAATAGAAAATTATTAAAACGGGAATAATACCGGATTCCATCCATTTCCGAGTCGACTACCGGTCGAGCGCACTAACCGACTACATTATCCTGACATCCTTACATTATTAAGTTCTGAGTGGCTTTTTAGTCATAACATGCTTTAAATTTTGTAACAAATAATTGAAAAAATAAGTGATTTAAATTATAAAAACAATAAAAAGTAGCACAAGTAGATGTAAAATGATGATATATATAGATCATAAAATATTTCTTATTTGCACTGACAATGTAACATGTACTTTCAAATTCGATAGGAACGCCAATGTCAAAAATTTAAGAAGGTAAAATTATTAATGTGACCATACAATTTTAATGCATCATTAATCAAATATCTCCAACAAAAAAAAACAATTCACTTAAGAAAAATATTTGCAATGCCATAGCCAAAATAAAATTGTAAGAAGCTGCCCACCAGGGAAAATCGATTAAGTAACTCACTTAGCCTTATCTGCTCCGACCAGATGCATTTTTATAGGAAACTTAACTACGGATTTCGTCTATTACAGTAACACTGTAACATGATTTAATCTCATTTGAAGACGGCACATAATGTAGCTGCTATAGACAAACAAAGGACTTTTACATTCCCTAAAAACCAAATTTACTGAAGACGATCTAACTTAAAATAATTGAGGGAAAATCCTCAAAAACACTCATCCTTACTCCAAATGTCTATTGGCCTTTTTCAAATCTTTGAAGTAGCTAAATTCTAATCCACCTAACGTGAAAAAATATTTTTTTCTTATTCTACTAGTCCAGGCTATTCACCTCACTCGGACTAATACTTTAGACTCGATAATAACTCGTTTCATTAAATTTCCATGTGATATCTAATCCCGCGCTGTAACTTTAACACTAAACATAAATTGGCGGGAAATTACAGATTTCCAGAATCCATTATAAATTTATTCTATTAAAGTTCTACAGAATATTCACTATTAAAATAAAATATCCATTTCAAGATATTGAAACTAAATATATCCAGGGTGAACAAACACATTTCTTTATCAAGCCACCACATTGAGATTAAAGGGCTCACATCGTTTGTAACTCTCAATGATTCTTCAAATCAATGTCTCAATTTTAAAATTCATTAACTTTAAGTAAACGGGTAAAGTTTCGAGAGAATGGATTCTTACTGTGATAGGAGCTGTCGACGCCCCAGCTGCATAAAGCGGAGTCGGAAGATTCCGAGTGTACCAAAGAGTCAAGTTGGAAGATTATACTTGTGCAGCACACACAATGGTATAGACTTCTTCGACCTCCGTCACAGAGGCGATTAGAGGTGGCTGCCGTAGTCTGCGAGGGAGTTAGGGAGGGAAATGTAGGAGGTGGGGTATGGAGGAGGAAAGAAAAGCCGCGTGTCACAGCCAATGCGGACTCTTGCTGATTCTCAGCTATTGCCGCCTCGTCCTTCTCCGTTTTCCACCGTATTTTCTGAGTCACGACGAACAGCCTTCAGAAACATGCACTGTCAATATCCAGGTCATTCCGAGGCAAATACGGGTAACCTCAAAGCCATATAAATGCTAACTCAAATGTCCCGATTCTTTAGCCGGGAAAATAATTTCCGACTAAATTCACCAGCCAAGTAAAACATTTTGGGGATTTATCACGAATTGATTAGGGAGAATATATTTACGGAAAACGCTGTACTTTAAGATGAAGCATATTTACAAGCAGGTAAATATTAAGAAAGGAGTCACGCAGTCCTAGGAATTCATCCTAAATCCATCCTATTGTTTGTCACGAAGACTGAAAATAGCATTCATATAAAAATATTTCTTTCTTCGTCATGCGAGATTTATAATATTGCCAAATTGTTTTTCCTTTACATATAATTCATATCCTAATTACGTTTATTAAAGTATGACTTCCTTTAGATCAGTGAGTACCACTCGAGAAAGTTTAAATTAAAAAGAAAAATGCCCTAAATACTTCATACATTCTACAACAAAAAGCTAATATTGTATTATGCAGAATTGGGAAGTTGCTGAATTATATCCTCAAATGTGAGAACTTTGAAAATCAATAAAACTAATATATATAAAGAATTATCACGGACTCCACTTTGGGAAAACGTTCGAAAGTTAATTGATAATTTCTTTAGCATAGGTACATAATATATAGGTAAAATAGTGTAAATATCAAATGGCCTGCCCACTTAGTAAAATGATTTTTTTAAATCATTGTAAGTGGACCTTAAAAGTTGTTGTATTTAAATGAAAGTGGCACTTACTTCACAATTGAATTCGCTACATAAAGAAAGCGCACACATTGCCTCATCGACACTCAACAGACACCCCTTTACATGGAAAATGAAATGCCTCTTCCTAAGCAGAAATGGCTATTTTAAATTTAATGAATGTGAAATAGTAAAAATATTATAATCAGCCATACTGCCAAGTTGCTCATTACTATTGGCAATGCTTTAAAAACATAAATCATAGTTGATAGAATACAATTAATATGTGAACATAAATTATTTTTATACAAATAGGTAAGTTAAAAAATTGTACATGGTGCGTCTCTTATAAACAATATTTAATTTCCAACCGAATTGAGTCGAAAATGAAAGAAGCGATTTCATTGTGAAGCATGATTCACTGGCGGGGCGTGCTTCAACGTATATTATTGCAACATGTCTCCGAAGCAACATTGAGGATAGCCCGGGGAAACACGGACGAAATCGAAAATATGGTAAATACTGGGACGAAAGAAAGAGGATTTAGCTGTTAGCTTAGGGAGGGGTTGAAGATGGAATGAAAACGTAGCGAGGAGGCCATACAACTCTCAAGTGGCAAGAATCGGGACTGGAAATAGTATCACCGCGAAGGCCTACCCGTCGTTTATGTGCATTGCAGGCCTGGATAAAAAGGGAGTATTGATAAATCTGCTTATTTATATTGTTATAAATACATTTGAGCAATTAAGGTTACTTAAAACAATTCTAGTTTTCTCAAGTTGTTAACTAGGTGTTACCACCATAATTTCATAAACGAAGCCCAATATGGTGAAATCTTATTAATAAATTAATTATACCTACTCTTTCACTGCCATATCATTCTTTCCTAACTCTAATTTTGAGATTCACTCCATAAAAAACAAACGGACTACTGGTAGACACACCAAAGTAAGGGCTAGCACAAGGAACAAACGGCAGATTATAAAAAAAGCGCATGAAAAGATTGACAACAGTCGATTAAAATAAGAAAATGAACCCAGAGTTAAATGGTAGAGATGTTAGTAAAACTAGATGCGAGGACTAACGTTGGTTACATCGGCCAACCATGAGTTTTTGTTAACCAGGTAGAGGTGGGCAAAAGGACGGACTCAGTTCCCATTGGGCTCGCATTGCGCTCTCCGCATGAATTGGCTGCTGCCGCGGTTATTATGCTAATAACTCGTTGGTTGCTTAATACAAATTTGATTGATCAAAGACTATTTTCGATTCCCCGCACTCATTGCCTCCGTTATTCATCCCATTCGCATCATTACAAAATTACACGGTGGATGAACACGGAAGGGTATGTCGACGTCACATGCCTATGGCGTAGACCGCCCATAGGGTGCTCTGCAACCAGTAACGGAAGTTGACAAATTGAGCAACTAGAGCACGACACAGGAGGTTCAATCACACTGGTATATTAAGATTTCGATGTCAACCCAGCCTCTTTTCGAATGAGGGCTATTCATACCAATAAGGGTAGTCCCGTTTCTGGCCAGAAATAGGTACTTGAAAATTCCCCGAGACGAGAATTATTTCCCAGTTCCGGCTCCATAATATTTCTCTCAACATTCCCGAACTTGTCATTCTCATTCGTCACTTCAGGCATGAAGCTGCTCTTTATACATATGTACACCTTAAAAACATAAACTTTTACAATGGAACCATTTATGCCGTAAGGATTACTATAATTGTATTATCGTAGTATCACCGCATTGCATAATTCTATTTTAACAAATTCATCTGAAATGCAGCTTGTCGAAAATTAAAGCCTTTTTGTTCATCGTTTAATGGGAAAACGGGAAGCTGGATTTTTGTAGGAAGTTAAATTGAACGAAATAACAACACAGTGAAAACAATAACTGAAGGAACTTGGTAGTCTTCAGTAATGATACGAAATAAGTGTACAGAGGAAAAGATTGTAAATGAGCCGCACCAAGTGGCCAATACAATTAAACAGGAGTATTTTTCTAGCATTTTACAGTTAATAAAAACAAGCTGGTATTGTCCATGCAGTCACTGCAATTACGCTTCGACGTTTTTGCAATACATAATTTGAGGAATTGGTCTTACTACTTAATTTGGAATAATCTATTTTCATTTAGTATAAAAAGAATGCGCTACGTACTTTTAAATAGCTGGAGTTGTTTGATTTCATGTCTTAAAAACGTTGGCTTATTTATGACGTCGGTAGCTGCAAGAAAAAAGAAAGAATGCCGCTTCGAAAATAGTGTTACCAACCCGAGTGTACGTGATCAACGATGTATGTTGTATCTTACTTTTATGAAATATTTCAAATGCAATTTTAGGAGTGGTAATCTAAAAATACCCATCGAAAACATTATTTTGAAAACTGGGAATTTTGCTACAAATTTCCGTCTCTATCATTTCAACTCCATTTCTTAAGAAAACATTGCGATTGCCTCACAGAAAAATTAGTCAGGAATATAGCTACAAAAAAGGTGTAAATAATTACACACAGCGATATCTGGCGTCGACTATATAATATTCTTACTGAAAGAAAGGTTCCTATTACTATGCATTGGAATTAATAAATTTTAGAATATGCAAGATAATTTCCTTTCCTCAAGTTACACATTTGATTCATCCACCAAGCGAATATATTACTTTAACATGGAAACAGAAAACTGCACTTCGCCTAGTGATGACTCACGATTTTATTGCAGGAGGGGGGAGGGAGGTTTAGTCAAACATGCTAATAAAACAATGTATGTACCCTGAACTCGTCTTCCATAACAAATTCAAACCAATTGGCATCATCCGTAGGCTACAACACCTGCAAACACGAAATCACCCAGGATTAACCCTTAACACGTTGAGTACCGGGCTATTTAAATGCGCTTTAAGCCTCCGTTCCCGGTGGATTTTTAAATTCCCGTTTTTAACATGCATTGCTTCAGTAAAATTGCCATAACTTTCTTAAAATTTAA
>LYUA01000416.1:241165-255494 GCA_002093875.1 Calopteryx splendens
ACATAATTTAGGAAAAAAGGTGCGTCTTATATGCCGTCAAATACGGTAATATCTAAGCAATCAAGTCGTGGATTTTGGCACAAGAAATCATACAAGAAGCCAGTGATAATGCAGTTAGTGAATATTGTGTCACCTTGCCATTTACATCTTATAGTTTGGGTATCTGCACTTTTCACATAGACAGTATGTAGCTAGCATTCTCTAGCCCCCTTCACCAATTCATCATGCATACATACGTGTTATTCAGCAGTCACATTTTTACAGAAATTTTCAAATACGGAATTAGGAAAACTTCATTTTGTCTTGAAGGATGTAGGGGTAGAATATAAGTAAACACAATGCGAGAGAAGGGGAGTGCTAGAGAGAGAAAGCTAGTGTTTTATGACATGGGATTGAAAACTAGAATGAATATCCTCTCCACCTCCCAAGTCCCAATGCTGTGCTCCTAGCCCTAGGGGGTGTCAGAAGAGGTGTTAGAGGGATACCTCATATCCCCGGGTGCCCTACAAGAAGAGCAGAGGGGGCAGGGAGTTGAAATCTTGGAAGAAGCTCACTCTCTTTTACATATACGTAGCTATTCCAGGGAAAAAGGCTTTATGTGATGGTACAAGGGTTTTTATGTCATTTTTTTATTAAAAGAAAAGATTTAATTTCTTCACTGATTTTCCTATTACCAAAGGACTCATTTTCTACATTCCATCTACATTGAAACTGAGATGGAGACTTATAAAATACTTTAAATCTTCCCCCTTTGCATCCACCTTCTTTCATGGCCATTTTCCTCTCTGTTACAGTCAACTGTATTTGAAATCTCATCAGCATTAAATACACTTCCTGGTGAATAATTTGTGATTATCTCTTTGAATTTCTACTCTGCTACAGGACAATAGGCAAGCACGATAACTCATTTTCCTTAGATCCCCATAGAAAATATAGTATGACAGACTCAAAAAATTTCTGCCTAATCTGGTGAATGTTGTATCACCATATTCTAGCAGAATATCATACTGCCAAGAATTGTGGCAAATTTCTAAGTTTTTGGCAAAAGAGTGGACCTATAATTGGAGTGTGTATCTAACTTCTCCTGGCATAGTGTTGTACATAGTTCTCTGTTCACTCCCTCCTATTTTTTCAATTATTGGTAAAGTTGATGGGGATATACTTATTGAATATTCACTTTCTTAAGCTCATGTAGAGGATCTTTTAAAATTATTATGCTTCAGGTTGAATTGTTTTCTTGTTGAAGTCCTACTGTGAGGTGAATATTGAAAGAAGTCATAGTGCATGCCTTTATAATTCTTTAATATTATGTCTTCTGTATGTCTCTTCCTTTATGCTTAATTGGTGTCTCAGAAGTAAGTCAAAATATGAAGTGATATGGATTGCATACTGATGCTTTGGCTTTTATTTTCTGTGATTGTTTGCATTTAATCATCATCATTCAGTATATTTAGTTATTGAAAAGTTATCAATGTTAAGTGATGGAATAGACGAATACTTTTTTAGTCTTTGGATGAACACACAGTGAATACCGGGTGTTTAACAGAATTCATAAATATTCCATGCCTCATTTGCTTATCCTGCACTTGCATGTAATTCATGTAATTTCTCATATAATAAAATTTAATATTGATAAATTATGTATTTTTTGTGTCATTGCAGATGTGATAAATTGTGAATATTATTAATTAAATATTGTTTGGCACATTCAGCCATTTTAATAGCTGATTAATATACACAAACTTGCATGCAATCAGAAATTGTATAAAATAAATGATAAAATGGGTAATGAAAAATTTCATAATTTTTATAATGGTGGTTGAATATCATCATTGGAATGAGAAAATTTGTGTGTATCCATGCATTATTCACATTTCCTTATTATTGACATACCATCTCAGGTACACTACTATAATTTCCACAAGGCTAAGGCAAATTTAGTTATGGTAATGTTTATGTCAACTTGCATTCATAGGCAATCCGCTGTGTTGAATTGAGAGAGATAACATGAGAAGCTATTTTTCTTAGGCTTTCATACTAAAAGTATGACATTCATTGTTGAAATGTGAAAATTTTCAACCCTAATCTGCTGCAATTCAGCATACATTAAATATTCAAAGGCGGATAATTTTCATTGCTATAGATATATATGCTATAACAAGAATAATACTAATAATTAATGATCATAAATGTCATGGTGGCAGTGATGAATGAATAGAACTGACATGAGAATGACACCATGTGTTTTATTGCTGGTGTTAGTGATTATTACATTTGCTCCAAATAAATATAATGAAACCTTCCTCTTACACGTTAATGGGGGTAAAAGGTAACAAGTTTGAATTATGGTAAAATTTAAGTAGAGGAAAATTTTGTTTAGCTGGAATAGGAAGCATCATTCACAATCATTTAGTAAAATTACACCTGCTCCACAAATTCTCAATAGAGAATGATGTATATATGTGCATTTTACATTCTTATTTTGACACCTAAAATATAAATTGTGTTTCTCACATTTTATAAGCAAAATTTTTTAAAAGGTTTTTACTAGATAACTAGAAACTTTTTGAAACTTTCAGTTCAATTCATTGAAAAATGATTTTCATATTTTTGAATGAATCTCATTAAGAGCTTAAAGATGATGGCGCACCCTGATGCGTTGCTCTCATGTTTGCAGAAATAGAATTAGTGAAATGGGGTGGTACATCAAGAAATTTTGCATCATTTCCCCTTCTGATGTGGAGAGAGGGGAGCATTGGGCAAACGATGTATTAGGCAGTATGTGAATTGCACTCTAAAAGCAGTTTCAATTAACAAAAGTTGTTTCTTGAAGTACTAGTGTCACAATGTATTGTCATTAAATGTTGAAGCATATTTTGTACATAATCCTGTAAATGTTTCATTCATATTCTATTTTTGCAGTTATACATAATCACAATCTTGTTCCTAAGTTGCCATGAGTGGTATGCCAGCCATAATTTTTCTTGTTGCCTATGAAATTTTATTTTCACAAGTGTGGAGAACATGATAAAATTGTATTAAAATGATGGAGACATTCTTACTACATGAAGAAAATTATATAAATTCAGGGAAATGTAATATCTATGGCTGTAAAAGGGAGGTTTCATCGCACTGACATTAACTTTCTCCTGGTGGGACTATTTTCTAAAATATTGTAACCATGTTAAATGTGTTGAGAATGAAGAACTTCTTCTTCACAGATTTGCAAGCTGGTTCTGGTGTGGGTCTTAGTAGTGGAAGTAGTTCAATGCATCATCACCACTTATTGTCGTCAACATCCAGTCCACTGTCAGCACCAGACAAAGCTTCTGCTATGGCCATGAGATCTGATGCTGCAGCTGAACTGGACCGATTAACTAGGGCTGCCAAGAAGACTTCATCTCCAACTTCATCACCTCTGACATCTTTGAATCAAAATTCAAATACAAGTGGAGAAACTCATGGGAATTCATCAGATTGTTGAGCCTAGGAGTTTCATCGTTTTCATCTCTCTCTCTCTCTCTCTTTCTCTCTCTTGTCTATCCAAATGTGACGAGGCAGCTGGATTAAAAATGTGTTTTGAGGATGAGATGAACTTTATGAGGACTGTAGGAGGAGGGTTTGGGAGTGACTGCCATCCTCTCTGGGAATAGCATACTTATTGTGTCAATAGCAATTTCCATGCATGGCCATCTTATATCTATCCAACACTAAAACTTTTGTTTCTTATTTGCATATACATATGGCTACTTTCTCTGACACTTGGATTGTGAAATTGGATGCTAATACAGGAGAGAATGGCTATGAAATTTTTGCTGTTCAGATTCTGTACCAGTTAGGAAATGTGCATGCTGTCGAAGAAGAAATGAGCATCATAAGAATGGATTGGTTCTTGAAAATTACAGTTGGCAATGAAGTATCCTGTGATAAACTCAAGAGGTTGCTGCTATTCAGCACTCATTCATAGGGGAGTGATGGAGATTTTAATGTACATATAAGTTTCATGGATGATAAGTGAGAGGTGAGAAGGACATTCTCTCTGCCATGCTAATTGAAAACAAGCAGCTCTTGATATCCTGTGCATTTATCAGTGGGGCTTAAAAACATCTTATAATCTCTCTTCTCCTAGTGGGATTTATGGCTGCATTGTGGTGATTCCAGTCTATCATGCTTTCATCACTTGACCTGTCCTAATCTTTTTGTAAGGTATTTCTATTTATTTTTCATTCCTCAATGCCAGTCATAATTTCATTTCCTCCTGGCTTTAATAACTTGGTTATGAGAGAAGTATGCATTAAGGGGTGATATAAAGCAATTTTGGGAATGTGGGTCAGATGAGATGATGACCAATGTTGAGCATTGGTCATCAGCTCAGATATGGAGTGATGATATATATATATATATGAACTCACACTGTTGTTATCAGTTTGCTTGTAAAGAAATTTTTACTGAAGTGGCAGATTAAAAGTGTTAAAAGGCTAAAAAATAAAACATTTTACCCACTCGATTGTTTCGGAGTGTAGTTTTTTGTTGTGGTGACTTTGGCATTATTGTTGAGTGTTGAAAATATGAGTCAGAAATCTATAATTAATATATCATAATCAAATGTCTATTTATAAATTTGTAAATATGTTGGATAAGAGAGATCTTTTCTGTTGCAAATTCCAGTGATGGTGGTACTTGTTGTGAGCTTCATGTGCAATTTTATATTTTGCCATTGCAAAAATCTAGTTTGCTTACTTTCTTATCAAATAGGAATTTTTGAAGAGTAATTAACATGCTCCATTATGTCTTGGCAGTATATCAAGAATTTGGTTTTTTAATAGAATATGGTTCAATGGGCATGTATATTAACTTGATACAAGCAGTGCAGGCTAATTTTTATGTTAGCTATGCTCTAGCTGAGGTAATAAATAAAACAGGACTCTGTAGCTTAAAAGTATAGTTTCATTTGTGAGGTTTATTGGCCATTATATGCCCCTTTCTTAAAAAAATGGGTAGTTTGATCTCTATATCACTTGAAAGTTGCCAGGTTGCACAAAAATTTATACAGCATAAACCCATGTAACCGTTAAATATGTATCATTTTCAATATGGCAGATATTTTAATAACTCATTGGCCAAACACAAGTCATGATATGAGTTTCACACTTAAGTGCCATTTCAAATTTTTATCAGGTAATTTTTAATAATTTAATATTAATTTGGTATTTAATTACCCTATTTGTATTTCCCCATGTCCTTATAAAATAATAATAATTTATGTATGACAGTATACAGCTGGAATGGAAACTTTTTTTGATGAAAAATTATTTGTATTTTGTAAAACATTTTGTTTGTTTCCATCTATTTGCTCTTGTACATAATAAGAAAACTATGCCATAAATTCTGGCTTTTGTGATTAAATCCTCCTCTTGTTAATGAATTTGTGGTAAATGACCTCAACACACATTCTCTACCAACCCACCTTCAGAAAAGACATTATTAGTGGCTAGATTTAGTAATGTAGGTTGTGACCTTTTTTAATACTCTTTGTATGCATTGGTATATATGGTAAATACTATTTTGAATTGCAAACATCTGAAATAACCCTAAGCCTCCAACAACAATGGATACCATTTCACTTTGTATTAATTGGACAAGAAGTTCCAATGGATTTTCTGATCTATTGCTTGGCAGTAGCTGTTCTATTGTTTATTAATTAATAATAATACAACAGTTTGGAACTAATGGAAAAAATGGGCTTAATGGTTTTTTGTGACTTGTTTTACAAAGCATAATACCAATACATATTTTCATATGTTCTTACATAAAATGTTTTTATCATTAAGCTGTGAAGGTTTAGCAATCCTTTTTACAATTGTAAAATACAACTAATACAATTAACAATTTATAAATCTTGTTTAGAATTCTGTTGAGTAAATATGCTATAATATCATGGGGCAAGTGAGTAGAAGGAGCCATCCTGCATAGAGAGAATATTATGACTTTGACAGGCTTATTATTATTTAAATAGTTTCATGCATGCACAAGGGATCATTTTATTTATTTGACTAACTTTAGTTTCAGGAACTCTAATTTAGGGACAACATGGAAGGGACATGGGCATGTGAACATTTAAATTTGTAAATGGGAACATAATACATGCATGAAAAGTAGTTGCCTTCACTATAATGAAGAGCTATTTACCTGTATGAAAATAAATAACAAAAGCATAAAACATTCTAAAAGGTTTATGTCATTTCTGTTATTAGGTATATGCACTTATAGTTGAACCTTTCATCTTCAAAGCTCTATTTTACAAAATACTTCCATTTACAAACTATTTTGCCTATCCCTGTAATTAAATATTGGGAAAACCTCTATTTTATTGATTTATGAGTCAGTAGCTAATCTCTATTTACCAGATTTTTTAAAGATCATCTTAATTCGATTGTTATTATATAGGTAATGGGTAGGAATTTAGCTGTGCTGCAAAGTTCTATGTCTTTGTGAAACGTTTACCATTAGATGTAGAGCATTATTTATTAAATTATGAAAATCTACATTTGAAATTTCATGCATTAAATATATCCTTTCACCAAGTTTTAAAAATGTGTGTGACTGGTGTGTTTGCATGCTTGCATGTCCTGCTGGTAGTAGTGATGTTTCACATGCCCAAATTTGAAAAATGAGGTGCATTAATAGGTACTCATTGAAATGACTGATGGAATTACAATTGGGAAAATTAATTAATTTTATTTATTGCAATGTACTTAACACTTTTTTGTTGAGATTCACCAAGTACCTATGTGTGTAATGTAGTACCATATTTGTCCAATTTCAAGTCCCCCTATATTGCCAAAATATTATTAGCTGTGAAAAGTGACAGGATGGCTGTTTTTAGGAATTACAATACACAATTCTGATATTTCATGGCCAGTGCCTGAGAAAATTGGGAAATAATACACAAACATAAATTATATCAATAAGTAAAATGATACTACCAAAAAAAATTATTGCTATTTCATTCATGTCTCCATCTGATGATTAGTTTAATATCCTATTATAGCCCCATAAAGACCAGCAGTGGGCCATAAAACTACATTGGAAAAATATGATTCTACATTTAGGACCTAAACCTGCCTTAACTTGATGGACACCATTGTGAATGATGTTGAAAGTACATAAATGTGAAGTTCTAAACTGTGCTGTAATGTATTATGGTGCACTGATAAAACTTTTGTGTTCATTCAATTCATGCTAATAGTTCCATTGGGGAATGCCTTCACAATGTGTTTACTGGATAGGGTTTATACAAGAAACAAATTGACAAAAACATAAAGAGGTAAAACAAATCAAAGCCAGTCAAAACATGTTCCTTACAACTTTCCATCAAAATTTACAATTAAATCCATACCATAATGTGTAGAGCACTTGCTAGTACCCGATGGGCTTCAAAAGCAAACAAACAAACTCCTCCCTCAGAAGGCCTTGGTAGGCAAAGTAGGGGTTGACTGATACACCAATATGGGAATTTCTGAGAAAGGTACAAAGGTAAGGTAGGGACTTGATCTCATTGGTTCTACATCCTCTATTGGTGGCAACATCTGGGGAAAAAAGGTGAGTGTGTTAGATGAGTACTTTGCCCTTTTTCCTTAAAAAAAACAATTTTAAACAGGAATTACTAGTACTACATTAAATTAAGTAATACAGTCCAGGTAAGTGCCGAAAGTAAATAACATGGATGTGAGATCCATTGTTCTGGCCTTAAAAAAGTATAGGAATCTGTTGAATGCCTACAATATTAAACCTAATTAACTATGGACCCTTGCACTATAAGAACAGGAAATTATTTCATAATCTTTCATGAGATAAGCTGCGTGGGGTAACAAAATATGGTTTGCAGGGGTTCCCGTGTGCTCCTATTTTAATTCTATTGCATGAAATGGGAATTCTTAAGGCAGATTTCCAAGCAAGGTTGTAACAATATGTCATGAAGGTTTATGTTCATTCAATATGCTCAAAGTTCAAGGAAATTAAGTACTTCATTCTCTTACTTAGTTCAAACAATTCAGCTCAAGAAGCAAGTAGGTGCATATGCAAAAATCATACGCTCAAGCCTGGATCCCTCGATTTCTGGCTCTTTAGCCAGTTGAGCTATTCTGGCATCCTCTTAAACTGTGAATTTTTGATCTTGAAATGGAATAAGATATTCTTACAAATTGCCATACGTACAATGCCATTTAGCAATCGTCATCAGAGTATCTTATTCCATTTAAAGCTCTCAGACATTCAGTATAAGGGGATGCCTGTGTAGCTTACCTGGCTAAAGGACACGGCCAGAAATCGAAGGATCCAGGTTCGTGTCCTGATTCACTAAAGTTACCGATAGTTCCTTCGATTTCAGGTATTCAATTTCTGACAAAAAGTGTGATTACTTGAAAAGAAAGATGGTGGGGATGATGGTGGGAAGAATGATGGGGACTTGCAGGCTTATATTTGAAGGGGTGTTACATATATTCTGATGGCAATCTCATTTCTAATATGTAAGTATCTTGAGGTAAGATCCATACCTCAAGATACTTAGATATTGAAATATTGAGGTCGATATGATAAATGCCGAATCTCATTTTTCCATGCCCCTTCACTCCTTTATGATCCTAAATGGGAATGAGTCTTTTTTTATACGTATTCTTAAATATATAGTAACTGAAGAAAAAACTCTAAATAGCCAGTTTGAGTGGAGAAATTGCAATGATAATTTTCTTTTATGCTCATTGTAAAGCAATAAATATTCAAACTATAATTTTTGTAATGTCTATTTTGAAACGGCTATTCACGAACTATATGATGTAAATTATTTTTTTTCAATTTCATAATGAGATAAGCATTACTGTTTTTTTACTTAATGATATATTATAAGATTTTCATGAAATCTAGATTCAATTGTGGCATATTGTGTGATTCATTGCATACATGTATAGTAACTATTTGTTTTCATTAAATTATTAACATACTTTCAGCTTGAGGAAATAGAAAAAAAATGCTGAATTTGGTAAAATTGTTTATTATTATTTCATGAAAAAGAGTACCCTAAAGCAGTCATTCAAGCCATTTAAAGTAATGAGAGTGAACTCACAACTGTCACCATAACTGGTTAAAATCCTGTGGTCACATCTGATTGGTTTTTAATTTGGTGTTACTTCTAAAGATCAAGGATTTTTAATATAGGTGTTACTATACTTGTAATCAGCATATGGAGGCTAGTTATTTCTAATAAGCTTCGTTGTTTTTCAATTACAATTGTCACGCAGTGGGTTCTACTCAGGAAAGGGTTTTGTACAATTCTCAATGATCAAGTAGTCTCGGATTTCAATCAGCTACGACTGAAAAAAAAGATTATCTTTGCCTACCTTAACTTATGACTGGGATATTTGTTTTTGTCATGGTGCAGTGAATTTAAAGCTTAAGATTTCATGAAAACCTAAAAGAAAAAATTTCCTCCAGTGTAATTAAATAAATGTAACCTTGCATAAATTTTAACTTGCATAACTTCTGATTTTTACTTTCACTCTCCGACCTTGTTCAATGTCATTTACTGGGCCAATAAAACTTATTATATATTATTATCTACATTTGTAGAAATCCATCTCTAAGTCACCGGGTTTTGTTGGCATCTTTATGGCCGGAGACTTGGGCTGGAAGGTGCACCAGGGCAGCTACTTCCACCATCATTGGATACGTGACTACCACACCGCTGGGTCATGTGCTCGGAGCAGATGATGGGACCTGAGGAGAATGGACTTCTGCATGCCCACCACAAGTGCATCTGCCTTCACTTTGAAGTTAGGGGTACACTTGTTCTCTATCAGTTAGCCTTTCACTCCACAGAGCACATGGTGAGGACTATCAGCTTTACAGAGTAGCCCGAGCACATTTTCTTCATTTTGCCGAGCAGTTGCATCTTGATATTTGGTCCCTCTTTCCCGTTTGGGAAAACCAATCCACGAATGGCATTCCATTAGGGTGCTGTTCGTCTTCCATGCCTCTTGTCAATCTTCCTTTTAGCAGGTGGATAGTTGCACAGTTTTATAATCCGAATTCTATCGCTATAGCCTCAATGTATTTCTGTATGGTGTCCACTGTAAGATGAATTTCTTTTGCACTGTAAGCATGTACCTTACGGTCATCAATGTAAAAGAGAATGGTGATCTTATGTTTCTTATTAGACTGGACACCACACATATTTCCCCTTTCCCATCTCAACTTCATAGGGAGTGGGAGGAGGGAAATAGAACAGGAGGGGGCTCAAGCTGTTGACTTGGAAGACGCCTCAGCTGTATATAAGCTGCTCTGTTGAAACTGTCCACTTGCCAGATGGGTGGATGAAGTATGTTTTCTGGAGTGATAACAGGTATTCCATAAAACACATGACATCTGGGTGAACTTTCATCATATTCAACAAACATTCATCAATCCAACTTTAAACTTTCATGAGCAAAGTCATGACAGTAAGTCGGCACCACTTTCCACAATGGATGCCTTGATGTGCATGCCTGAATTTCTGCACAATCGCCATGTGTGTCAGTCACTGTTTGGTAGCCATTCTGTGCTGTTCTATCCTAAATGTTTGCCAAATTTCCAGTTCAAGTTGAAAGAATGAGTAGAGTGGAGATGATACATTTTTTGTCCGAAGCTTGGTGACCCCCAAGCCGAAGCAATTTGTATGATTCCACAGGTGTTTGGAGATGATGCCATGGGGGAAACTCAAATAAAGGAGTGGCTCAACTGATTCAAAAATGGCTGCACTTCTGTGGAGAGTGACCAGTGTTCTGGGAGGCAAAAAGCAGCTCACAGTGCAGCTTTTATGAAGAAGGTGCAAAATTTGATAATGGAAGATCATCATCATTTGACGATATGGGAAATTCCTGACAAGGTTGGAATTAACAAAGATTCCATGCATGCAATTTTACAGGAGAAAGTGGACATGCACCAAGTGGTTGTAAAATTTGTTCCCAAGCTGCTGATGCAGGAACAGAAACAACTATATCTTGACATAACGCAGGACACGGACAATGCCAACACCAACCCTCAGTTTCTCAACACCATTCAAGGTGAGTTATGAGTGTACAACCCAAAAAGCTCTTGATTTAGAGTAGAGAAGAGATAATGCAGAATGCAACAGCCGAGCTGAAGGCCATTCCATAAGATTCCTTCCAGAAGTGTTTCCAGCTGTGGAAGGATCGGTGGGTTAAGTGTGTGGAGGCACAAGGGGCCTACTTTGAAAGACATTAGGGTCTCAACCCCATCAGGTGCACTACATTTTTTCCCCATTCAAATATTGGATTCTCTTAGACAGAACTTGTACCATCTCCCACATTACCTTGGAAGATAGAACAGTGATTTGGAGCTATCCATTGATGGCAGACCAAGAATATTTGTGTAAATTTTCTTATAAATATGGGAAAAGTGTTGGGGCAGTTGTAAGGCAGTAGATCCTCAGATTCATAGGTTATCTACCATTCAGAAAGGATGTGAAGAATCCGGTGGTGTGTTTATGAGTGGAAGTGAATTTCTCCCACCATAAGTTATTGACAGTGTCCATTCCTGGAGCCAAGAAATTCTTCCTGCCAGGGAAAGCCATCTTCACATCACTTTCTGTGACCAAAAGGGATACATCCATGTAATTAATATGGTGGTTGCATTGCTCTTTAACCCTTTCGCTGCGACAAGTGGGGATACCCACAAAAACAGTTATGGCCATTGTCTGTGACATGCGGGGATATTCCATGGTCTTTTTTGCATTAAACTGAAAAACTGGAAGTATTTTCTTATTGTTTAAATAAATATTATAGCCAGTCTGAATGTTGTTAATTTTTTATTTAGTGAAAATGGCAAAGGATCCTTAACTACTTTTTTCATCTTTATGGCAAATAAGTTATTAATTAAATATTTTATATATGATAGGCAAAATAATGGATCCCATGAAAAATCTAGTGATGCAGCAAAAGGGTTAAAGAGTGCCAGAGCTGAAGTGTTTCCATTGAATAGATTTGATTTCTCTTATGTAGTTCCAGTATCATTTGGCCATTAGGGCTAGTGGAGGGAATTTGACAATAGTAGAGAGCAGACAGAAGAGACGGGAGGGGTTGAGGAAAAAGGTGGAATTTTCCCTCCTGGCCCAAATTCTCTTGACTAGCTTTTTCTTGGTTGTCTGTACTCTGGCCACCTTGTGCTGCTTAATTGTAAGCAGAGCTTGTTTATTCAGTGTTTGATGATTACATGGGCTATGCAACAGACCCTAGGTGTGAATGTACGTCTAGATGTACTCAATCACTCTCAGAATTCCCTTTGCCAGGCTTATGTGATCTTGGCCTCAAGCTTCTTTAGCCTGCTCGCTGCTTTATTGTCCCAAGTAGTGACTTTATGAGAGGATGCAGCCGAACAAAATCACAAGTCCAATTAGATATGTCTAATACTCCACCGGTAAATGTTAGTGAATCCTCAATGGAAGGTCCTAGCAGATGAAGTAGATCTTGCAGATATACACTAGGTTGAATTTGTAAGTTCAAGGAATTTTATTGTACCTCCTGACTTTGGTCAACTTGATTTATATATTTATACTCAAGCACTGGAAGTCTTATTCAGTTGGTGTTCTGTAATTGGTTGTGAAGGGGTGGTGTGAATACTTACCCTAGTTGGTTATCCTGTAAGCAGTCTTCAGTTATAAAAGAGAATAGATATGATGTAGAGAAGGACTGACTAATTTTGGCAGTGAATATTAGTGACCAAGGTTTTCATTAAATATATTACTATTCCAAATCATCCAAAATTGTAATGTTTGATTCCTGTTGTGCCCTCACTTAAAACAAAAAATATAATAATAAAAATGGTTGTTTATTTCAACTGTGATACACTAAAATAATCTTTATAAAAACAATAAAGTTAAATCACATTTTCCCCGACTTCAACCTGTTTAAATTGCTTTAATTGCATCTGTATTTAAATTACTTTAAATTTATTTACAAACTGATATATATTATACCATTTTTATTTAAATTTGAGTGCTCAAAATTTGGAATATATTTACTCCCATGTTCAGTGTGAGGACTAGAATATCATTTTTGAGTTATGCTTCTATCGAGAAAAGATTTTTTGGCCTTTTGACTTAGAATGGAATGAAATAACTCTGATGAAAATGTTTAGCTGTTTCAAAACATCTCCCGAAGGTTATACAAATTTAATAATTCTTGGGTGAATATGCTTGTTAAATCCATTAGTATAAATTGCAATGTTATTATATTTTATAAATTACTGAGAACATTTAATTATTTAAACTTTTCAGGGAGAACATTTTTAGGATTTGTTGAGCATGGACAAAAATGAAACTTTGATGCCACAGCTTCGATAATTCCTGTATTAATTCTAGGATATATCAAAACTTCATTGTTGTCGAAGGTTGACAATTCTGAGTCCTTAACTCTCTAGGCCTTGCTCTGCCTATATATAATTCTTTAGCTGATGAGACTAATTTCAACTTGTCTCTTCAAGGCATTGTTATGTAGCTACATGGCATTTAGTACATATTAAAGATACTGTGTGCAAGGCATTGGCCTCTTAGTGTGGGTCAAGATTTTTTTAAATACATGTACTCAGTCTGATTTTAGTCAACTTTCCAAGTAACAATTTAAATTTATTCATATTTTTATTCTAGCCGAGTATTTATGACAAGTATTTGTCTAATTAAAAAACATCCTTTATACCTCTCCCTATTTTCTCTGCATACCATAACTGAGGTGATAATACTTCCATCAATTTCAGGTCCCACCATCCCCTTCAGTGCTATTCTTGCAATCAATTCAGCATTTATCATAGCAAATGGAAACCTTATTTTCAAACTGCTCTTTCTACAATTGTACCTTATTATGAAGAATCTCCTCCAATGCAAGCCAATTTAGCTAGTGTTGGAGGGGATACTTAATCAATATTTGGTAGGCCTTAAAGCTACTTATCTCCATTCACTTCACGTTTTCCCCCTGAGCATCTAGTTCATTTTCCTAGGATATGGCTCAAGTATGTTCTAAAACTTATGTAACTTTACACCTCAAATTCACACATCAACCTTTAATGAAAATAACATTTCAATATTGAAAGATTGGGATTTGGTAATGACTATAAAATCAAATCACAGTGATCAACCCGAAGTTCAGTTTGGTAGGTGAGGGTAGAGCTCACCTAGTACTAAGCTCAACAGCATGTGAAATTCGCACATTAGGGCAAGGTGGCCAGTTCATTTCCCTGTACCGCCCGTGATTTCCCAGGATGACCTGGTACCCGAAAAATGGTA
>LYUA01000416.1:346957-358728 GCA_002093875.1 Calopteryx splendens
GGAAGGGGTTAGGAGGGTGTGGGACGGTCGGGGGTGGACTGGGTTGGGTGACCCAGATTCCTCCTCCCCCTCCACGACCTCCTCGCTCGTCAGACTCTTCGTGAGGTGCGAAGCGTGCGGGGAGTCTGCGGGGGTAGTCGAGAGGTGCTGCATCGAGCGGCCCGGAGAGGGAGGAGTCGGCGTCCGCCACACACACACGCTGGGGTCCGCTCAAAAGGAAGGCTATTTGTCACTGCCTGTCCCGTTAGTCATATAAGAGAGAGAGAGTGGAGGGTGAGTGGAGGGAGGGTTGTGGTGGGAGGGTGACGGAGGAGGTTGATGATGAAGCGAGCGCGGGATATGAAGATTCAAAAGAGTGTGTGGCGTGGTTCGTGTAGTATACGCGTGTGTAGGCGAGAAGAGGGAGAGAAGGGGGCGTGACGCAGCAGAGAGTGAAAGGATTTTTTTTTAAATTTATCCGAGGACAGTTTTGGAAGAATGGAGCGCGAATTGCGTGCTCTCCTCGACAATGGACCCCCCCTTCCTCTGCTCTCTTTTCCTCTTCATTTTTCCTTTCTTCTGCGTGTGGCACTATATTCACATTGCGTCAACTTCCTTTTCGGTGTGATCTAATTCAAATGTCGGTCATGTGCAGATTATAGATTTCTTTTAGTATGGGATGGCGTATCGAATGGAGAACCGGGTTCCTTATTTTTCCTCCAGCTTTGCAGCTGTCGTGTTTTTGTTTTCTCTCAACCTGCGCAGCATTTTAAGTTTGGATTCCAACCTTATTACATGTACACCACTTATATATTTTTTATCATTAAAGACTCGGAAAATTTCATGCATGAATATTTTGGAATTCCTTCTTATTCGTAAACGGATGGAGGCGGATGCAAGTAAGACAAAATGAGCTTTTTAATTAATATCTGTTCAGTAATAACGAGTAGGTGTTTTGCATAGGTGGATTTTAACTTTCTGAAATATCTTTAAAAATAAGTAGGTGGGAAAATTGTTTCTTCGTTTATAGAATGGTGGGGATTCGTGAGTATTCGTATAGAAGAGAAGTTTTCTTGAATATTTTGACATATGATTTGAATTAATGAGCCTTTGCCATAACCCATATTTTTCTAGTCTGTTTAGCATAGTTGCATGTATTGCCATTATAATACTATACTTCATCACATCCGTAATAATTATGACAAGAATTATTTTTCTGCATTAAAATTTGCCACCGATGTGCCTCAGCAAACCCCACCCAGCGGCTACTTTCTCCAATTTACAAAAAAAAATTAAAATTTCCGAAAAAATATTGGGACTAGGTTGTCCAGTGCATAAAGCGCTGGTGTACTGACCAGAGGGCCCAGGTTGGATCCGGGTGACATCTCTGGAGACACAGCTTCACCTAAGCTGTGTGATTATCGGGTGCCAGATTTTCCAGGGAAATCGCAGGCAGCACAGGAAAAGGAACTGGCCCCCATACCCTAATGTGTGAATTTCACACGCCATTGGGGTTAGTATTGGGTGAGCTTTACCCTCATCTATCATACGAACCTTCGGATTGATTACTGTGGTTGGATATCAACATTCGTAAACTATATGAATCATTCCATAAAGGACGCAGTAAAAATTTGATCACTGATAGGCTCAATAAAATATTTATTTTAAATCGAAATCTCTGTGTGAAATAGCTGAAAATACTGTTAGAATGACGTATAGGTATAAAAAAGAGGTTCCTGATTAAGTAAATATTCTGGCATATATTTATTATTTTTGGATTGATTGATATTAAGTGGAATATTAATTCATTGTTTCACGCAAGGGAATTTTAAGACAATTCATAGCTTAAAACTATAAAACCAATGTTCCTCAATGGTTTGTAAAAGAAAAATATTTCTAAAGAAACGTAGAGGATGCCAGGATAAGGTGGAAAAAGTCAAGAGACAAGGCCAAGGAGCCGCGCATGAGGACAAAAGGGGGCTGGTAAATAAATGGCAGCCTCAAGAAGACTGACGATGCGAGTGAATCGGTGATCGCCGTTGGTATGTTTTTCCAAATTAAACGAAATTGGCGAATTCCATTAACAGTATTTATGTATCATTGCACAGTAAAATAAAAAATTGCATATTTAGTGTGTTTAGATGTAAAATCCAATTATGTAACATTTTCTGAGGTAAATTTAGGCACAAAATCTATTTGTTCTGATAAAAAATGCTTCTATTCACACTATACTATGAATTAAATTGGAACAAGAATGTTTGGTAAGGTCGTAGCTACACAATATGATAAAATATTGGGTAGTCAATTGGAAGTAAAGTAAGAAATACTCTTTAGTTAGAGAAAATAACCACACGGGTATCAGTATACTGTTATATCTATTTGAAGAGTTTTTTTCTTATCCCTTAGTTTTCTGTGAAGACAGGATTCAAACTATTTTGATCTCAAACTCAATACTGAATTAAATTGCTCTCTATTTTTGTGTTGCTCGGTTTTTATCCCTTTAAACGAGGCATACAACGCTGAAAAGATAGAATGAATGTCGCCCTACGTAAGTAGCCTCACTCGTTTTCTCAAGCACCCATCACAAGCTTCATTCCATTGTCTCTCTCTCTCCCTTCTCGTGTTTCCCCCCTTTCTCTCGCGCTCTTCGCTTTTTCCCTAGCATCATTCCTCCTCTCTCTCTCTCCTCGCCCCATTCTCCCTCGCGTCTCTGCCATTCTCGGCGTCCATCCCAAATTCTTTTCTCATCCCTACCGTCTTTTATTTTTCAATTTCTGCCTTCCCTCGCCCCCTCCCCTCATCTCCCCACCCCCTCCACCTTTCCCTCCGTGGAGGGGGAGCCCTTCGCCTTGCATTATAATTCACTCCACTGGCCGTGCTTCCCTGTTGCTTCCTCCCTCCTCCTCCTCCCATCCAGCCTCCCTCGCGTTTGCTTCTCCCCGCCGCCGACTGCCCCACACCTCACCATCTCCCCCCCTCCCCTGCCCCGCACGCCCGTCCCCCGTTCGACGGTCCACCCACTGACGTCGCTGCTCCCCCTTTCCTCCATCCTCTTTTGTTCCCTCTGTTCCCCCGCGTGTGTGACGCGTGAGGTCGACTTTCGACGTAACACGGTGGGAATGGGCAAAACGTTGAGGGCAGTGGACGAACTTTGAAATGGGGGTGGTGGTGGTGGGGGGCATAGGAAGGAAGGCGTGGCATGCAAGAACAACTGTAGCGCGCACTCACTGTGTTAACACGGGACAGGCTTTGAAGGAAGGTGCTACCAGGGCTCCAAATACCCTCTGTCGATGCATAGTTTTTTGACATAGCTTCATTGAAATTTGGGGATTTTTGAGTTTTTGTTTCCTTTGAGTAGGCTGAACTTTATTAATTGAGATTACGGTTAGCAGGGGGCGGAAATATTTCGACTTTTATTTCTTGAAAGAACTTTATCTCTATGTATTTGACTGCCAATTTTAGTAAAAACGGAGCCGGCTGACGAAAATTAGGATAGGATATTTACGACTTTATCCGCGTAAAGAAGCTTTTCTTTTTGAAGAAATGCGGCTTTTGAAAGAATGTTTTTAAAACATTTGTAGAATTTTGAAAAATGTTGGATTTCCCTTATTAATATCAATCAAAGAATAAGTTTGTCAGTATATATCGGAAGAATTTCTCGCTACATAAGAAGCACTTTAATTGTGGAATGAGGATAAGTAATAAGAATTTGTAAATAGGTTCAGATTTGGATTTTAAATCATTAATAATGTACTTAGTTGAGAATCGCCGTTTGTACTATCTCTTTGCGATACTTGTGACTTTGTATACATTTCTTGGAATCAGAAAAATTGTATTAAAAACGAGGTTGCAAGAAGTTTTTTTCGGTGCCACAAACTGTGCCTTTTTAGTGAACTTTCTGGAATTATTTATTATTCACTCGAGTGATGAGGTGATCAAGACTTAATAATTGGAAGTGCAGAATATACGTGTTGAGAATCATTAACGTCAAACAAAATTCAGCCTTTAGGACCGATTTACTAATTCTATCCTAATGTTAAAATTTAATTCTTTCTTGGAATCAGCTTTATTTGCTTTTATTTGTATTTAAGTGTTTATATTCTCTCATAGTTATATTATGCTAGCATGAATTTACTGTCCAATAAGGTCTTCTAAAGAAACGGGTTGTTCTTTGCCTAGATTTTCCTTTTTAAGATTGCTGTTCGAAATGTTTGTTAGTTAGTATAGATGAAGTGTTCTAAGAAACTCTTATTCTTTGTTTTAGGTTTCCCTTGTAAATTTTTGTTCGAAATATATATTTATTAGGTGGGATAAGATATCGGATTCGAAATATCCTGCTACAACTCATAGTTTAGTTTGAAAAAAAACTATACCTATCTGGATGTCGATACTCAACATTTTAGTATATTTCTTCGATTATTTTTTTTGAAAATAAGTAACTCAAACCATCGCCAGAGAACTCGCCTCACTAAAAGAAACAGGCTAATGTATCATTACGAAGTATATTTCACTCCTAAGTACCGATAGTTTAGCACAGTATTTGAGATAGTATGCTAGTGAGCGAACAAGTGCTAATAATGGCTTTGGAAATATTCAACATAATCATGCGTACTTGTGATTCTTCACTGTGTAACGTAAAGTTAACACGTGTTGACTTATATTGTCTTGGGAAATACTCGTATTTTAGAATGAAACAGTGCACGTATACACAATTCAAAAACTCCAATTCAGATACCTAAGATCTTCCTTAAATTTTAGTTGATTGTATGATGCACCGGTACACTGAAATATTTCCACGATTTAGGCAACTATTGTAAATTCAGAATTTATGCCTCTGAAAGCATCTGTTGTCGATATATTGACATTTTTTCGATATTGCCCTTTATTAGGGCGAGAGCCAGGTCCAAGGAGGTGGAAAAGAGGAGGGGAGGGAGAATGGGAGTTGAGTATGTGTTAATGAGATGATGAATTGGATGGAGAAATTCGGAGGGTTACAGTGAGGCAACTGTGAAAGGATTTCGGGGTAAACCCAATTCGGGTATTTAGGAGGGCGAGCGTTGAGGATTTCGGGTGCAGAGAAGAGAGGGAGAGAAAGAAAGGATAGAAGGAGAAGAAGCCACGATTTCAGTAGCATGTCCTTGGAAGAAAGTGGTGAAAGAGAGCTGAACAAGGAGAAGTTTGCAATATCCAGCTCACCTTTCAGGCGCAAGGACGCCACTTTACATATACGGTGTCAAAAAAACGTATTTAGGCGGTGTCGGTTCTCTGACGATGCTTAAACTTGGGTTATAGTAAAACCTTTCCCTTTGAAATCATAATACGAGTTTCATGATGATGATGATTTTAGTTGAATATTTTCAAAGTGTTCCCTCGGATGGAGTTATTTCGCGCCTAAAATTTCGATCATCACTGCTTACGATAAATGGCATCACCATGCCCGTCGTCCTTTGATTGGATATCGCATCCTGGACGTAGGTGATGAATATTTGGCAATTATGCATTCGTGTCTTTATGGCTTCAAACTAAATTAAATTTCCGTCCGAGTATTCAGGATTCATAGGGCCCTATGCATAATTTTTTATGATTTAATTTAGATATCGACCAGAATGCTTTAATATTAGCTTCAAAAAGTAAAATTCAATTGCTGACATTATCCCTTTCAAAGCTAATTACGGTGGCGATGTTGGTTATAGAAAATTATTTGGCCAGTTTGAACCGAAACTCATATTTCCGGCCGACTTTTTCGGAATATAGTTACTCTTCCTAGGTAATTGCAATCCAGATAAATCTAAATCCTAAAAGATTTATTTTATTTTTTTACACTATAAAAGGTGTAACATTCCCCATGTATCGATTTCTGTTAGTGAAACTGAATGGAGTCCTTTTCCATTACTATATAAGCAAACATCTAATGAATTGAAGACATGAATTCTATGTATTTTTTGTTCGTTTTCGCTGAGTGAATGAAGGATTTTGAAAAAAATAGGAGTGCATGATTCGGGTACGCTAATGGCCACACTGAATAAACATGAACCGGGCCGGCCACATGTCGAGGGAGCCTCCAAGACTTCCGAACTGTAGAGATTGGGTTTAAAGTTTAAAAAAAATTGTGTGGAAAATCCGGGTAAGGCCGAAATGAATGGAGTGGGGTTGTTGATATCTTTTAGGGGAAGAAATTATGGGAATAAAAGGAGTTGGGAGTGGGTTTAATGGGACGGAAAGGGGGACTTTGGGGAGCCTTTAAAGTGTCCGACGGTGGGATCAGGTATTCGTGGGGCCTCTGGGAGTTGGGAGAAATAAAAACGAAGGAGATCGAGGGGAATAAACCATATGCTATCCGATCGACGAGTAGCGTCGTGAAAGGATATCAAATTTGCTGGGAGAGAGCAGAGGGGAAATTGTGCGAGAGGATGTCGGATGGCGGAGCGGCGTGTAAAGTGAAGGTGTTAACGTAAGCAAACGAGGTTGGGGCGCATTTGTAAACGAAGGTATCAGCCGCAGAGAGGGTTCATTCGTACCGCGTTTCGGGCCGTGCAGTGAGGGAGAGTGTGAGGTTTGTCGACCCCCGAAATGCTATTCCTGATAAGTGAAGTGCCGTTGCGACGAGGGATGCGTTCTCCCAGGGGATCCTCCCGGCAGGATTACCAGCGTAGGGATTAAGAGAGGATGTGCTTGTAACCTCGGGGAATAACGCTCTGGCGTTTGGATTTTACGGGTCAGGAGAGTAGGACTGAGCTGAGAGGCCGTGCCGTTATTACGTATATCAGTGATTTCCATCAAGCGCAGCGTAACCTTTGTGATCAAGATAGAATTAGGACCAAAACCTACTATTGAATTAGCTACTGTGTGAAATCTATGCCAACTTACAAAGAAAATCCGGCATATCACATGTAATAACTTTAAGTGGAGGAGGGAAAATAGAAATCTGTTACCTACAAAAATTGAGGTTACTATTACTCAATTAACTTAAAATTTGAACCCGAAACTCAAATAAAATAATTATTTTGAGTATCACAAATAATGGAGAAGGGAAATAAAACCTTAGCGAAATATAGCAACTGATATGAAGAACAGTATTTGACTCTGTTAATTAAAATCTGACATCTACTATTCAGGCATCATGACAATGGTAAATAATGGCAGAGGAAGAAATATTGCTGTGGAAATGAAGCTCACAAAGGAATATATGGATCAAATTGACGGTATCCCATACTTTGCAATTATTTAAATAGCAATTGAAAAGGGTTGGAAGCCAAGCTTTAGGACTCAGAATATCTCACAGCTTTGTGAGCGCCCAGAATTATCACTGAATTTGAACCCGAAACCCTCCGGTCAGTAGTCGAGCGCTCTGCCCACTATGCCACCATGCTTACAAATTAATGGCGCAGAATAAAACTTTGCCTTTTTTAATTTACAGTCTTAATGGAGCCATAAAAGAATATGACTCTATAAAACATATTTGTGTCCAGTTATTCCGTCCTTATCATTTATCTCTTAATGAATTCCCCAAATGTATTTAACCGTGGTCTATATGCTACCACGCCAACGACCAACCCACGACTACTAGTCGAGATGTGCATTCTTGTACGCATAACTTTTTCCTCCCTGAAGCGGCATTTATATACGGTGTATTTTATTTTTCCCATCTTGAATTCCTCATAGCAAAAAGTAAAAGTTAGAGCTGTTTCAAATATTTGACAGGATGAAAAATATTTTTTTACGTGCAGGAACGAGTAGGCTTAGGGTCCTATGTTGTACCTTTGGTGGAATACATGAAAATTTTCCCATTAAGTTGCTCGTCGTACCTATTTTATTCAAATTATTTCGCGTAGCAACATGAATTAACAAGCGCAGTAATTTCGATCTCAGAAAAAGTGGCAGACTTTTATGCTCGCCAGCTCTTTTTTTTATCAAGAGCAAAGCAGCTTTGAACACGAGATAGGAAGCTTTATTTTCCGGGCGATTAAGGTGACTGGATGGTGTGATATTACCTCTCCGAAGACGTCCTGGAGAACATCCACAAACCCATTCCACCCACACGGATACACATCTACTAAGTCACAAATCCACATCGGCAGAGGGCTACTCTCTTCCCCTTTCTGGATACGCACGACGAATATTGTTTATGAGGGGGTTGAGAGTGGGTGGCGGGGGAAGAATTAGTAAGAGAGCGTCTCAACAGGTTCCAGCCCGAAGGGCTCATTTGCCAGGAGGGGCGTTGTGATGGGAAGCAAGACGGGAGAAGGAAGGGGAGGGAGGACGCTGTGACCGCAGGGCGTAACAGGAAGCTAAAAAGGGTTGTCGAAGGAGAGGGAGGAGGCGGGGTGGAGGGATGTCTGGGGGAGGGGTGTGTGGGAGTTTCGGGGGGAGGATAAGTGGAATGGGTCAGGAGGAGGAGGAGATGCGGCGAGGGCTACGGAGAGGATGGCGAACGAGGGCTGGGGAAGAGAATGAGGAGGGAATGAGTGAATGGGAAAGAGGAGAAAGTTGAGGGAGGGGAGAGGAGTCAGCGACGCGTGAAGGCCCGGCCCTGTGCTCTCGCCACCCTTCCCCCCACCCGCTTAGCCCTTTGTGACCGTCTCCTTCCACCCTCCATCCTTCTCCGCCCCTAAAGCGGCAACCCCCACCCCCGTCAGACGCCCGACTCTTCCTCACCCGCGTCCATTTCTCCACACCCATGTCTTTTCCCTCCTCCCCACCCACCCAGAGTCCAGAGGAGTGAGTGAGCGCTGCGTGACACAAAGCAACACTCCAAACCAATGCTGACGGACTCCACCACTTTTATTTCCCTTTACGTGCGCCGGGTCTCCTTTTGTTTGCTGTCTTCCTTGAATCCCTAAAAGGGCCTCTTTATTTCACCCGATCGCTCACACAAGGCGCTCCTGCTCACCACGGCGCGAGGCGTCGATAATTTGTATTTACATTTGGGGTAAATTCGCGTTTTTATATTTTTGGTGGTGGAAGAATGGATAATAAGTGAAATGGGCAGTGGTCTCCAGGATAGGATCAAATGTTTGAAGTAGCATTTTCTGTCATTAGCTGTTCTCATTGTTCTCCAAATTACTCGAAAAAGGAATTTTTAACCATGCACGTTCTCATTTTTAAAATAAGAAATTATTTACCACAATAATCCCCAAACGGGTAAAATTAAACGCGTTCCAGTTTATAGTTGTCCTGTGCATGATACAGTGACATGAAATCATTGATGCAAAATATAAATCAAAACAGAGTTGTTTTATCGTTTGATGTGAGATCATTACACGTAGAGGAGGGTTTTGCATTCACAGTAGTTAAACGTTTTCGCGGGTTTTAATTTGATTAGCCTTAGATCCCTAGAATAATTAGATTTTTAGCGGAACTTACATTCGTGAAATGTGGTAAACCTAACGTAAGCGTGGCACGCAAATAATGTTAATTGTGGTGTGTTATATAATATAATAATAATAAACTTTATTTGACGTGTTGAATGGAATGCTGTTTGATATCCACAGTGATGGAAACGTTCGCTCCAAAGAAATTCCACCAATATATAGTACCTAACTAGACTATTTTCAGCCGATTTAGACGAGAAAAATGTTCTTCTGACTAATCAGTGGATATAATTGAACCGAAACTATGTGGATTAATTTTCTGCTCTCCGTATACCAACTCTGCCTTCCCATAATCTATTTGTAACCTCAAAATTTCTCTGTAATTAGAGTAACAAACCGTAAATATACCTATCATTACGGGGTGGGGGAGGGTTAGAGAAGGTGATGTGAAAGATTAAAAATTATTTCAATGTATCCCAGGGGCGCGATTATTCGAGGTAGGAAGCAGATAGGAGATGGATTCATTGATGGGCTTCGATTGCTCTTGTTTTCATTTGGGTTGATGAATGAATGTGGTGTCAAGCGAAGGAATAACCGGATGATAGTACGTTTTTTCATCAGCCTTAATGCTGGAAAAACGAATACAGGAAGACAAATAAACATTTCAGTGTTTATAGTTCAATGTCTACTCTTTCCGCGATTGCGAATCGGCGTTTTGTAATCAATTTGCTGTCTCGGTTAATCTGATTTACAATTAATTTTATTTTTTGCTCTGATTGGTGCTCACATTATAACAGATTTGAGATCGGAGTTCATTTATTCTTTTCGTAAAGTGGAAGACTTCTAAGGTATTTACAGCCGTTAAAAACTGAGAACGCCGAAGAAAATGTTTTAAGCCCTCCAAATGGAGGTCACCAAGAAAGCTCGAGGATATACGTATCACGTATCATAACACATTTCCCTATTTCTGTAGCATTTTAGGTAACTAAGGCCCTGAATTAGAACACAGCCGTGCTTTTCAGTATCATTTTTGAAATCCAAGATAAGGTGCATTTGTGCTATTGATTTTTTTCTTAGTTAGCAGAAATCATCGAAAAATGCTGCTGTTTCTAGAAATTTCCTTTTCACTAACAATCAGTGAATAGTATGAACTGCGTTGCTAAGACTGTAAACGCATCATCATTACAGGTTATAACTCCTATGATTGGTGGTTGCTAATCCTTGAAGCTATTCTTTTCTCTGATAATCTTATTATTCTTTTATATTTTCTCGCGCTACATTTTCTATCATGATAAAATCAAAGATATCCTTAGCGTAAATCATTCTTTGCTTAAACTTGAAACAATTTCTCTGGAATGTACCGTCAGCGTTCATAGTCAGTGTTGCTTATCTATCGATGAATATCCAGGATGACAAGACGAGAATTTATGCCTACTAAACTATAATTTTTCAATTCAATGCATTTATATATAGTGCTCCAGGGGTCCAAAAATAAGTGAGGTACATACTTTCGCGATAGGGCAGTAATAATGGCCAATAACGGTAAAACCGAGCTGCCTTCGCTGTATTTAATCCAAGATTTAATTAGACTCTTTTTGTTAGCCGCTAAACTTGAAAAGAAGTTACGTCAACAATAAATACAGATACTTTTGAAAAGTATTTCTTTGCATGCGTTATTTTCGGGGGACGCTATTTTTAGTGTAGGACTCCTCGCATGCGCTTATTGACAGCATCCCTAACATTCAATGCCATGTGTCATTTTAATGAAGTTGTTTTTGAGACGTGACATAATGAGTCAATGATAAATAGTATCTAACTGAATAAGTAGCTAAGTAGACCTTAGGGACTTACAATGCTGGAAGGAATTATTTGGGTCATATCTTAGTGTTTTTAAGGGAGCTAATTATTAATTTAAGCGCTCCCTTCTCACATTACTCCCCCAAAAAAGCACGGAAACACATGGGCCAAGTGTTGAGTATCACTCGTACTCATACTCGAGTAGCACTCGTCAATTTTGTCTTCTCTCGATGTATATTCCTGACCTTGTTTATTCTTTTCTCTTGTATATTCTTCTGCAGAAATATTGACTTGGCAATTATTTTTCAATTAAATTGCATCTATTCGTACCAAGCGTACGAGCCAACTTTGTGAAAGCCGTTCATACCGACGATCGCCGTCGTTCATCGGATTAGCACTGTTCACCTTCAGTATCAATTATCTTTGTCACACTTGAAGGACATCGAAATTCGATGCATCATGTTGCATCGAAGTCGATACGAACATACGGCAACGATACATTGCAACGTCGATCTGTTTCTGACGGGAAGAAGAATGCACATCTGTGGGTTGGGCAGTCAGCGAAGGGTTGGCGGAAGGGTGGGGGAGTATTTTTTTATCCGAGGAGGGGCGAAGGGTGTGGGTTGAGATGAAAGGGGCGAAAGGGAGGGTGGGTGGGTGATGGCGGCTGCGGGTGTGAGGGGC
>LYUA01000416.1:412782-423798 GCA_002093875.1 Calopteryx splendens
GGAGAGTGGTCGGGAAGGTCGAGCATGGAGTAGCGGGGATGGTGGGGGGGAGAGGTACGAGCGAAGGGGAGGGAGGACTGGAATGCTTAGAAGTAGCCTCTCATAGACCTCGTCAACCCTTTAGGAGATGTTTTTAAAATGGAGTCGAGGGCCTACACTTCGTTGCTACAAAAGATCCCCACTCCCATTGAGCAGCTTTCTTTTTTTTTACGTTGAATGGGGGAAAAGGAGCTTTAACGTCAACCAGCAGTGAGGATGACACACGCCGAGGGATAACTGTCGCACTGAGGGTTGTGGTGGGGATAATAGCGGAAAAGAATATTGTTTGCTCGAACTCTCAAGCTAATTGCACGCGAAGCTTCGTTCTTCTTGTGGAGTGCAGTGTTGTTTTTTTTGTTCCCTCACCTAGTGTGACATCGTTTCTAAAGCAATCAATGGTATAGCAGGTAATTAGTGGGGAAGTGAATACCTTTTAGTTAAAATGTTGATTTTATTTTGTAAATGAGTTTAAGGCACAATTGTAGAAATTCAGTGCCGTTAAAAATTATATTTCATGCGTGAAATTGCGTGCTATGAAATTTATTCAAGTGGAAAATAATTATACCATATCGAGTTTAGTTTTTGGGTAGAAGTTATTTCATAATTTCATAATGAGTGAAAAAATAAAAAAGCTTGTATTTTTCTTCAGCCGAGGCAAAATAAATAGGTAGTGTTCATAAATTCGATTGTTCCAGGTCGGCGATAAAGAATCTTTTAAAAATTTTTATGGGATCAGCGCATTACTTTTTCCTATACCTACTTGTGGTATCCTCATTTTCAAGGTTATTATAGCGAAAAAAAGTAGAAGGACGTCACACTTATTTTAGAATAATAATTAACATGAGCCTAATGTATAATTGTGCTGAAGTGAGTTGTAATAAACGGAAAAGCTGTTTCCCGAGCTCCGCACGTGGCAATGGCGATTTACTAGTCTTCCCACTGCCTGCTTGTAATTGTCTCCATTTAATTTTTTTCATAGTACTCCACAGGATTATAGAGGAACGTTAGCGCTTGCGTTTCTTATAAGTTTAGCGCTAATCTAAATTCTTCAACTATCTATTCCCGTTTGATTAATTCATCGATCGTTTTACCTACAGTCATACTACCTGCCTTGTATATGGCATTTATTTTATTTAATTGCAAACAGCTAGAACAGATAGAAATAGTCCTAAAAACTGATCTTTATGTTTTAATTGTTTAACGAGATTTTATGTTAGTATCATCTTAATATATTTGCTTAAAAAGTGAAAATATTTCTCCCAAGAGCCAATTTTAATTGACTCCTATTTGGTGGTTTAACCATTAGATAAATCATGCCTGTTAAACTGGGAAAAAGTCTATTGAAATACGTAAGGAATTGCCCATGGATTTTAAGGATGCTTATGAAATAACTAAAGTCGCAGAGAAATTTGACTTGTCCAAAACTTCTATTTACAATAATCATTCCCTTTGTGGCATAATGAGATAATTATAATAATAAGATAAAGTGTCAACTGAATATAAAATTTTCTTAAGGATCAGTTTTGGGGAAACTACCTATGCGCTATAAAATTTGCAGAAAAAACCTTTTTTTTAAGACACATTTGAAAAATGTTTTTTCTAAATATTAACGCCATTAGTGAAAAATAGATGTTGTAGTAAAATGATGTACATTCAATTATCGCTTCCAAGGAACAGATTTAGCCAAATTTAATCAAAGAGTCTACTTTTCGTAAAAATGTTGAATAAAAAATTTTGTGTTCCTCAGATTGGTAATAATTTTGACATGTATGTAGGGAAAGTGTAGTAATCGACACACTGATTTACACGGAAATACCTATATGATTCGGAAAAAGAGAAAAAATTCCTGTGGGATTCCGAAGTCGACAATTTTTCAAATAGGTACAATATTTTCCATGAAATTCGTATCAAAATTAAAAAACGGAAAAAAGTATGCTTGCATTTATCTTGCTAAATGGTTTCTGAAAACTTGAAACGCTCGTGGTTACCATTATTTTAATTATTAATTTCATTCCATTGTAAATGATATCTAACAATAAGAAGTGTATTTCATAATGGTGCTACACTGTCCACTATTAATTTTCTTTATATAGTTTTTTATATTGTATTGCAAAGAAAGTATTTTTATTGTGACTGTAAAATGCGAGGATTTAACTTCATCATTTTTATTTAGGCTATGTAATTAGAGTGTATTTTTAGATGAGTCTTAAAACTGACGGTTGTTCGGGGATATGTTTTGCTCAACTTGAGCTTAATTTATTTTATTTAACATGAGACTACTGGTGTGTATCGAGAAACATGAGTACGACGGAATTATTTTCGGTAATGATAAGTCTAATGAATTATTTCTAATTTTGTAGTTTTAAAATCCATTTCACAATATTTTTAAATTAAAAAACTATAGATGCTACTTAATAGCTCAAGAAATTACATGATTCATAATGTAGGCGACTTTATGGTAAAGTTTTTAAAAGAAATTTGGGTAGAGTTGTATAAATGAAATAGGACCAATTATCTTAATATTTATCTGACTTCGTGTAAAAATATAAATAATTCATTTTAAAAGTGCTAAATACTTCGGCAGTTCGAACTTCCCGAATGTGGAAAGACGTGGATCGCCATTATTACTAATTTTAAGTCATGACTGGTGAACTAACACGCCCTCGCCGCGCCTTGTAGGGTGAGGTATAGACTTAGAAGTTGGAAACATGGGTCTTGGAGGGAATATGATTCCAAGTTGGTGAGAGAATGGAAAAATAAAATCTGAGTGCGTGACTTACAATTTAGTGTGCATATTGTACGGACTGAGTTAATATGTATTCCCTCACCCCAGTCAAACCTTTCCACGATGAACTATTTCCTACGGATATATTGGCCCTTTCAGACACCCTCGTAAAAACTTCCGGCCGTGCAAGATGGATTTTAGGATGAGCGGTCTCGGCGTTCTCTCAGTCTCTCTTCCCCTTGACCATGAGCCCTATCCTGCGTTCGGTCCTTTTCCTTTTATGGCGTGTCGTAAAGGAGACGCTAAACTGTTTTAGGAGGCTTGCCCAATTGTTCACCGAGGCAATTACCTTTCCTGAATTTCTGCGTTGAAGGTCCTTTCCTTATTCCCTTTCTAAACACATGCTTGTTCACAGTTTGGAGTGGAAACCCGAGCCCGTTCGAAAAAAAAGATGTGTAAAGAAATTCCGGGAAGGTGTGAGCGTTTAGACGGTAGGCTATGCTATGTTGTTGTTATGCCAAATTGTGACATTTTATCAGGGTTTACCCAAAGGCTCGAATTCAGGAGAACGGACTTTCTCACAACTTCTGCGTGTCCACAATCGTCCTTTTCAACGATAGGTTGGTAGTACGCGACGTGAGAATATTTGACGCAGTGCTGGTAAATGAACAAATACTGAGTATCAATGAAAAATGAATGGGGTGTACGTAACTGAGACGCGTGATATCCAAGAGTCTTGATGCCAAGAAATATAATTTTTCTTTACTCTTAATTTCGAATATTTAAGTTTTAACAACGAAGAGTTTCTAAGAGCGAGTTATCTTCTTCCTTGTATTACATAGTTAGGGGAAAATATGTTAACTTCGATACCATTTTTAAAATATTCATCTTACGCGCTTTTTTGTGGATTGCTTCGATTCACCATCTTTTTCATCCCAGAATAAAATTTCGAATTTTATAGCAATTTACCTCCTTCAGTATCACTCGAATAAACTGGATAAACTTTTTTTTTAGTTTTTCGTTGTTATGAAGTCTAATATCACCCTACTTTTTTTCTCTTCAAAGAATATTGACATATTTATAATAGTTTTGTGCTAAAAGGCATTATGGGATAATTTAATTACGTTGCGAAATTAATGCAAGTTAATTACAAATAGTTACAAAAGTTTATATACACGGATATCCTGCGGCCGACGGGGATCAATTGTTATTGATGCACTGGTTAAACTTAAAACAACGGATATTAGTTAATTTTCAAACATTTATATAATTATTAGTGAATGTATTTATACCAAATATAAACAACAAAAATCAGATGTAAATTTCGGGTTACTCCGCATATTTATGAAAACGAACAGAGACGCTAGTATATGGTCCTAACTGATCCCGTTAAATAAAATTCTTTCCTTCGTAATTGAACAGTAAGTAAAATTATTTTAGCAATAAAGGTGGTGGAAAAAATCAATGTCCTTAACGTGATGTTTATAAACAGGCATAATTCCACATTTCTGTGGAGAACGTTTAAGGATATATACGGTCTAATCCAGGAATAATGGAAAAAAATAATTGAATTCAGGAAGGAATGTAAGTAAGCATGTTGATAAGAAATGATATGCCTTCCCTATGTATTCAGAAAAAGGAGTTTATATCTACCCTAATTAGGAGAAGTTCCAGTAATATATTTAATTAATGACACTAATTTCTTTTGTCGAACGTGCATTTTTTGTAAAAAAGGAATCGATGAAAGAATTTATTCCAAAAAAATCGTGAGTGTGCCGCTTAGGTAAAAAATAAATAATCTCCTGAATAATGAGTCTTATACTTATATTTATTTTTTTTAAATAGCGTGACCATTTAAATTTTTATTTATTCTGCGAAACTTGATCTGGAATGTATTGAAATCTGTGTGGAAATCAATGCGTGAATCCATGATTTACGTAATTTTAGCTCTGGCAGTTATACTACAGCTTAAGGATTTGATAGTTAGGTTCACCAAATGACTGTATTTTTCTGGCGACTTTCTTTCACCATGAATGAAAATGAATGCAAAAAATATTAAATTAATACACACGAAGTATGATTTGGTACTTTACACGTTGTACACTGATTGGAGACAAAACATCATTGGGGGTAATGTGGGGAGTTGGATGCCGCATCAGGTGCGCCACAGGGGGTGGGCCAACCGTCGGCCGAAGGGACGTAAGGCGACGGGCGGCGATTTGTAACAGTTGTGTTGTGGGAAAGGAAGAGTTCCCTCTCCTCGGCGCGTTGAGTTCGCGGGCGAGTCTACCTGCGAGAGCGTGCCTTATGAATGAGGGCTTGGAAGAAGAGGGGGGCGCAGAAGAGTTGACGTGGGACTAGAGAGAAGGAAATGAGTCTATGGGGAGGAACCTAGATAGTTTGTCCCGGGAGTGGAAGGGTTTCAGTGGAACAAAGAAGTGAAACCAGGAACCCTGGCGCCCCACTGGCGAATGAGTAGACTAGGTAGACCCCATGAACTAAAGTAGACTTGAGTTCCATCCTCCTCGTCTTCATTGTATCGCGGATAAGAGTAATTGGAACGTAAAGTTCAAGTGACGAGGAAAGGATCAAAAGCTAATTTAGCTTGCGAGATAGAAACCTTGCTGACAGATCTAGGTTCCCATAGGTGCAATATTATTTCGTGGCCAATCTTCTCCAGTCTGCGAGCCAATTGAAATAAAATGCCCTTGGAACTTTTCGTGACATTATTTTAATGAAACTCTGGGCCTCAATATGATACCGTGACTTCTTTGGTCAAGGTTTTGGAATTTCCTTTTTTCGGATTAATGAAACCCAGTTGCAGTCATAGATGAATTTTTTCATTGGGTTTAGAACACCGAGACAATTTTTTAAAAGGAAAGATGTTTCTCATTCATTACTTGTCCACAATGATACCCCGCAGTATAAAGTTAAAAGATTTTAATAGGACCAATCTACAGGTCAAGTACATTAAAGCGAATGAAGATACTAGAAAATTACTGTAGGAGGTAAAATTTGGTCTTAATTCATAGTTAAATGAGAATGAAAATAATTAATAGTTATTTTTGGAATTCTATTATAAATCGATTATAAATGTATCGTTGTGCGGTATTCATTTGTTAAAACAGGTCAAATGGAAACACGCACAATTCGTGAGCCAAATGGTAACTCGTACGACAATTCAAACTTCCTGAAAATTAAATTATGGGGAGTGACAATAATTATCAATAACTTTAATGACTGACGTTCTAGAACCCTTACCACACACCAACGTGCCAGATTGCAGGATAACATGTAGATGAAACGCCATAGTGCTAAAGCCTCAGCCAAAAAGGACAAACCTATATTGTCTAGAAATATGCGACTAGGTCATTCGGGGTAATAAGAAAACTCTCTTGTGCCTTTAAAATTGAAAAGACTTATGTAACTTCTTAGGAGTCGCGTAAGGAGTTTAGATCATAGACGGATACGCAAGTGTGATAGTTAAAATGCACTGGAGCAGAGGTAGTATGTGTGCAGAAGTAGCAAATGTAAAATATAGTCAGGCTGCTCTGTCACTATGACTTCGAGTTAAGAAAGTGCACTACTTCCTCGTTCGCAGTGAATCTTCTCTGATAACCGTTTCTTTCCTTGCATTCATTCGTGTGTAGACGCCGCAGTTTATTGACTTGGGCGTGCACGTATTCTTCCGCACTTTCGTAGGGAGTGTAACCACTGTTGCTGCTGACACCTCTCTCTCTCTCTTTATTCGATACCCCTTTTCTTCACAGCATTGAACTCGTAAACCCTCACGCTTGGCTCTCCACTCAGCACCGCCCTTCTTTTGCGCTTTTCTCCGAATTTCCGCCCCGGCTGCCCCTCGCTCCACAGCACCGAAGGACCCCTCGATTCTTCATTTCCTAAAGCACTTCCTCTCTCCATTCCGTTCCTTCCTGCCGCTCACTCCCTGTGCACACACGCTTCCGAGAGAGAGAGAGAGGGGCGGGAGGGAGCAAACAGTGTCTTTGTGCAGTGTAAACAATTTTTCCGATGTTCGCAAGCCTCGCTTTGCGAGACCGCCCCTCGTCTGCATGGTGGAGGGGGGGTGCGGGAGGGTGTGGAATGGGTGGCGGTGGTGGTGTTGTGCGCGGAGGGAGGTCGGTTGGGGGAGAGGGCGTGAGGGATGGCTCACCTGGGGTGTGGAAGGGATGGGGAAGAGCACATAAAAAGGGCGTCAGTTGTGCCGTTATTGATGGCATTCATTTCATTTAAGGAGCAGATCAATGGGGTTACTTTCTTGGTGGGGCTCCTCTTTTACAAGATGGATGAGGGTATAAAATTCGACTAAGGGTTCATAGTGCCTGCGAATAAGTTTTGTGTTCCTTTAAAATTAATTCGGAACGGGTTAATTTATTCCTGTATTATCGATACGTGTGTTTGGTGAAATTGTACGAGTCTTTGATTAGGGGAAATATGTGAAATTTCTATTAAATACATCTCTGGGCCTATGATATTCAATAAGGAAGGCAGCTTAATGTGCGTGCTCAACTGCATACCCACGTAGGTGTATTTTGTCAGTGTGAAACATTTTCCTGTTTTCTAAGGGCCAAATAATTGTTTGACCTATGTTACAAATTAGGGGCGTTAGTTATCCTGTAGGTAGAACTGGGCTTCTAACTGGAGGACATGAGTTCGATTCCAGGTGACGCCTCTGGACCCCATCAGTTTTACCCAAGTTGTGTTATTTTTTGGGTAATAGATCTTCCTGGGAAACCGCAGGCACTGCCAATCCCTATATGTGAATAGCTGCGCTCTGCCCTCATGTATTAAACCAGCCTTCTGGTTGATTGCTGTAGTGGTGGTTTATGTTAAAATTTGACTGAGAAATAGTGATTACAAGAGTAATTTTAATTATCACCCGAATTTTTTCCTATTGTTTTTGCTAAATACTGAAAAAATAGTGTTGAATGTGCATATAACTACTCTTACTTTTTTTCCTCTCCACATGTTGAATAACATTAAAAAAATAATATTTATGCTTAAAATTTCATATTGAATTCATAATGCAACCTGAATTGCAGTGGAGTTCGCAAATCTCTCAAATGCTTCTTAGTTAGTGAAGTATTCTTCGAAGGCATTCCATGACTATATCCCAATAACATTAAAACCTCTGTTCGACATTCCCTCGCAAAAAAAGAGGAAATGAAATGCGATCACCTTCCCAATGGAATTTGTGATGTTGGTCAAATTTTATCCATGTACTCTGTTTACTGTACACTGTTTAATCCTGGATTTTTATTCAACGACTTATTTTAGTTTTTTTCGAGCATTAAGGCCGTGATACCTCTTATACCTTCAATCGGCTCACATGATCAAGTGTCATTACAGAGGGTTAGGAAAGATCTAAGTAAGAATATCAATTGTGTAGAACGTGTACTGCTGCTTTAGTTAACTAAATCTGTATGGAATAGAACCGATGTTCCCGGAAAATGTTCATGGAAAGGAGGGGGAGATATTATAGATAAAAATAATGTAAATAGGGAGTTCTTCTAATGAAATGTCCCCTGGAGTTTTAGTGGTAGGAGATTTTGGGGGTGAGGAAACGTAAATTGTGCGGAATAAATGTGCTCAGACTTTATCTAAAACTGATCTCTGAATATAATGCCAGAGGATAAACGGAATTCGCAATAATTAAGACAATTGGATTGTTACCACCTCCATCCGCCTGGGTGTGAAGAAAGATTGAAGCCTTTGCCAAGGGAAAGGGGCACATAAAAGAGGAGAGAGTGTGTGAGAGGAGAGGGTAGTTTGGCGGGTGGCTGGGAGAAAATGAAAGGGAAGATAAAAAGGAAGGGACGGCGTAGAATGCTGTTTCGAGGGAATGAAAGGAGAGGAGAGGGAACCGATCTCTCTCTCTCCTCTCTCTTTTTCCCATCGCATCTTCCCTCAACTCTTTTCACCGTTCCATATCTCTTTACCGCCATCTCTCACTCCACTTAACCTCGCTCACCTCCCTCCACCCGCCCAGACTCCGCATCCGCGCGGTCGACGAGAGTCGGTTCGGTCGTGCCCGGCCACCCGACATGAAAGGAGGGCGGAGTGAATAGGGACGGAGGGGCAGCGGGAGAAAGAGGCGAGGAGTGAATGAAGGGAGTGGGGGAAGGGGCGGGGAGGAGATGGGAGGGCGTAAAGTCGAGGGAGGGGGACGGAGAGCCGCCCGGGAGGCCGCCCATCCCTTCCCGCCTCCCCCTCTCTCCCTAAAGCCAATTCAGAATCTCATGTTGCACACGGGCTGGAATTGGGTGCGTGTGGGTGGGGGATGGGGTTGGAACGGAGGAGGAAGGATTGCAGGGGGGATGGAAGGCATGAGGAGGAAGGGGAGGGAATTGGCAAATGGTACGGGGGTGGGTGACCGAGATGAGGCGGGAAGGAGATAAGAGGCCGCCGGAGTGTAGGTTTTTTTTCAGGAGGTTAGGTTGGAGGCTGGTCGGCGCCAAAATGGACGTAGGTTCGAGGGTGTGTTTTGTTGGATTCCTACATCGAGTAGTTGTGGGGGAGGGGGTTGAGGTGGGAATGGGATCGTTGGAGGGAGAGAGGGTAGTTCTGGGGTGGAGTGAAGAGGGAGCAGTTCGTATGGCAAGGGTCCAAGGTGAGGCAGAAGGATGAAATATGTGGCTTTCTCGTTCAAATATTACAACCAAATAAAAGAATACCAATAGGATCCTCCGCTAAGAATTGTTAGGAATGCACGATCGGATTAGACCCTTTTAAAATGGAATGTGGGAGGGGTTTCTCGGATTGAGTTAGCAGAGAACAAGCAAATATATCCTGTAAATTTTTTGTGGTAATTTGATACCTTTTTTTCCCTGGCGCTCTTTACTTTTCCTACCTCCAGATAAGGGAATATGTAATTTATACATTTATACTTGTATACCTATCCATTTCATCCTTTTTCCCAACAGCCCGTCCATCAGTCTTCAGAAAAACACCTACATGAACAATTCCCATGTTGTGAACGTCTGATTGTGAGTGTTATCGGATTCTCTTTTTTCTCCGAAGAGCACCATCCTAAAGTTATTATGTTTTTATATCAGAGTCTACAAATAAAAATTTTCTTTGTGGCAAATGAATACTCCCTTTTCATTTAGTTCACTCAAGGAATACGTATTAAATGCATATATAGTATCTTTATGATTATGAAAGTTAAATTTTCAGGTCTTTTATGGATGAAAAAGATGTTTGAAAAAGAAAGCCACTCAATCCCGATAAATTGACCAGTGTGATCGATTTTTATGAGCTGGAGATATAATTTAAAAAAGGAAATGTGTTTGATCCAAAATACTTCATTTGCTTGAGTACGTAGGACCAATGGTTGGTTTTGAAGAATTATTGGATACATTTAGATACATGGAAAAATTGCGTTTTGAAAGTTTTGTATTTTAAAAATATCTCATTCTTTCAACTTCCTGAGAAATGTTTCCAACCAAGAGGTTGCAGCTGTGACTTCGGGAGAAATATCAATTCATCGTGTAGAATACCTACTCCGATTTTAATCCATATTTTTTAGATCGGCTCCAGACTTAAAAAATTACAATCTTTCGCAAGTGGATGCTCCCAAATGGTGCTTTAAGGGAATGGAAACGAAACATCTACTTTTTTAAATATAATTTGTATTTGGTCCTTGGTTATTTCATTGCTTTCTTTGAAGATGTCGTATCTTACTGGTTCGTTTGTTTGAGGAATATGTAAATACAGATAACTTTACAGCTCCGAGGGTTCCTTTGTGGGGAGGGGCTTTTGGTTGGGCGTGGGAAAGGGAGGAAGAGGCCAATTTGTCGGAGAGGAGGTTATTCGGTAGTACCCAGTTGGTTGCCGCTAATGGCTGGATCCGGGGAATCTGAAAGCGGGAAGGTAGCTCTTGTATGCACCCAAGTACGCGTGAGCGTGGATGGCAGGAACGAGGGTAGCGAGACGATGTTTGGGGGATGCAGGGGAGATTTAAGGACTAGAGGGAGGTTTGTAGGGCGCTTCCTGTCTGCTCCTCCTCATCAATCTATTATGAAAGGAAATGTACTTTAATTTTCCCTTTACCCTTAAGGACATATACCCAGGGTAATTGAATGAATTTGTTTATTTCACTATCCGCTGCACCCTGAGCATGAGATCCGCTCTCTCACCGAGTGCAGGTCGGGAAGTGAAAATGAAGATAGAGGGTTGTAGGTGGGTGAGAGGGGAGATGGATGGGTGAGTGAACGGAGGGGAGTCGAAACGTA
>LYUA01000416.1:436767-449821 GCA_002093875.1 Calopteryx splendens
GGGGGGTGGTAGGAGGGGAGGGCAAGTCGTCGAAGGCAAAAGCGAATGATGAAAAGGGGAGAAAATAAAAGTCTCCCTTCCATACCTCGTTTCTTGTTAAACGCGGAACGGGGTCGTTTTTCCTTGCCTCAGATTCCTTCCTGATGATTTTTTCCCCTGAAAACGAAACGCGGATAAGGATGCGATGGATGGTTCCCTAAATGAAACATGGGGAGGATGGCGATAGTGTCAGGTCTCATTGCAGGGTTCATTTTAGGAGGCTGGAGGAGATGAAGGCAATGAAGGCAGCGGAAGAGTGCTATTATTTTTTCAACTAAGGGAGCTTGCCAGCCTTTCGACAGCGAATTTATCATTGATGTTGTTGTTGATGTTGTTTGGTAAATAAACTGAACCTAAGAATTGGAATCACGTTCGAATACAGATCCCTGTGAGTCTATGGTAGCGAAGTCACAAACTCAAATGCGATTGCTTGTCGGGTCAATCGAGCGAGTAACGCACCCGCTAGCCAACCCCATAGGTTCGAGTACCACGTGGAGTATATTATGAGCTGTAGTGGTTCGGCTCTAGGGGTAACTTATGACAGGCAGGAGTGGCTTAGCGGGATCCCAGGGGCATGGACCACCAGGAGTGTTCGTAAAGCAAAAAGGTTATTATTTATATATGATGTGACTTATTCCTACTCTTTCATTGTTGTATATTTTTTTGGACAGAAAAATTTTAAGTATAATTTATTGTAGGTTTCATTTCTTCGTAATGCACTTCTCTATTGCTGTTATGTATTCTTTCTTATGATAATAATGGTATACGTTGTTTAATGTTTACAATCATCGAATTGTATTTATTTCCAGCATCTTGATGTGCTATACGCTTTAGTTAAATGGAAGTAACCACTAATGATGTTAGCAATGCGAAAAATATTTTATCATTTATCTATGGAATGAAAAATATCCGCACATAGTGTAAGCAATTTTGTAAAAACTAGGTTTAATTCTTTTTAAATCAATTCTTTATATAGTTCGACTCGTTGAAAAATTTGACCTTGTATAATTTTCGTCTACGGTATCTATCATAAAGATATCCCCGCTGTTAAGAATTTATTGAATCTATCTTTTTAAAAAGAAAAAGTACTCCGCCTTAGTTTTATTTTTCCTTCAAAAATGTTTTCCAAATTTTTCTTTCAAAATTCTTCCCTGTACTTACTTCTGTCATATTTTGGTAATCGACTTTTGGGTGGTTCGCAGTGATCGATTTTAAGACTGGGGGTCAGGACATGCATGATTATCGATTCTTCTAAGGTATTAAAAGTCCGCGATGTCTATTTGCTGCTAAAAGGTTTTCTTAGTAATGTTTCCATCAAGCGCCATTGTCATCCCACAAAAATTCGACAATGGAGTGGAGAACGGATGGGAAGTTCTCTGTAAGTGGTGAAGGGGAGAAGACAATGATCTGACAATTCTCTTTTCACTCCTCCTGCAAATCTAATGGACTCTCAGTAATGTATAATGTCGGTAATCTTTCTCACATTCACTCATTTTTTTGTGTTTGAGATGCGTGATGGTCTTGACTCCCAAGTGGGCAGTAGTATCTCTTAGGTTCAAATTCCTTTCATGCGTTTCTACAAATACGGTACACCTTCCTCGAACACTTACTCGCATATCTTCGAGTAATACAAGGATATGCGAGAGAAAATGTGTTGTGAATTTGTTGATTTGGAGAGGGTATATGATAATATAGGATATACAGAGGAAATGTTTTGAAGGTTTTGAGAGAATGGTGAGAGTTTGAGCAGTATGGCGTGCGAAAACCGGCAGAAAGGCTGTTGGTAATGTGTAAAGTGGATAAAAAATGTTTGTATACGGAAGCAGAAATGGCAATATACAAAAGAGTTCTCCTCGCCACATTATTGTATGGATGTGGAACTTGGATATACCAAGATAACCATAAATTTCAACTAAATGTGATCGGTATGGGGTACTTGAGGGGCGCTTGTTGCAGAAATAGGTGAGGAACGAATATATTTTAAAAGAATGTAAATTGAATACTGTGACAATAGGCATGCATGAAAGAAGAGTGATACGATATCTAGGCATCTTGAGAGAATGGGTGAATCGCCAAGGAGAGAAGAGTAAATGGTTTGAGAGAAGGGATATACTGAGAAAGTAATGAGTAAATTTAACTAATCGGAAACAATGTCGAAATAAGGAATATTAGGAGTCTCCTAAGAGCAAATGCGTAACAATATACGGATATGGCAGGCGAAAAAAATATACAAGGCCAGGATAGGTCGAAGGAAATTAGTTAAACAACGTAAAATCAGGCTTTTTTGAATGCCTATCCCGAAAGGGAACGGTTTAAATTGGTCTCTGTATGTAAGATAAGACTTTTCTACTCATCTCTGTAGTGTCTCAAATGCATTTCCTTTCAATTCATATTTAATCTTATTTTAGAAAGATTTTCATTTGTTCTGATTCATTAATTCATCTCCAGTATATTAGGCATTACACATTTTAAATAGCTGAAAAACCCGTGATATGTGTAAGAACGCTGTCATCTGGAAAGTCGGTCTTCAAATAATTGCATATTGTCGCGAAGAAATTAAAATTGTATGTTGATAGACAACACTGCATATTTTTTGTTTCCCCGTGCTTCATCGTGTTTCTACTCCATGTTTTTCTGTTGCATCAATGCTAAACTTTACTTTACTAACCCTTTAGTCTCATAATTTATCAGTATAATTTCCTCAACTGAGAACACACCCTGAGAATATCTCTCATTGCAGAATGGAATCTCCATTATCATTTTGCCTTTTAGCTATTCATCTATACTTCAATGCCCTAAAAAGTTCGCAGGCCTTCTTCACATATTAATGTTCTTCTTGCCAATTGCATTTGTGTGTTACTCCGACGACATGAATTATCGTGCAGCATTAAGTCAAGAATTTTACCAAGATCCATCATCTATGCTTTTTAAGTCGGTGAGCGTGTTATGCACCGGGTCCGGCAGTTGACTATTCGTTCTTTCCCTTCTGAATTTTCTCTTCTTTGATCAACGCATATGTCAATTGAATGTTTTGTACTAACTAGATTACTTTCTCAATATTTCTCTCTGTCACTCCTATATTTATTCGCACTATTCTCTGGCAGCCCAATTCTTTCTCTTCAACTCTTCATTCTCCCATTCCAAGGCACTGACCCATGTCGTTGTGGTTCCATTTACGCCCTACTGCTTCACAACCCATTTCCGTTGTTTCCCTTACCGCCTATAAGGAACGCCTAACATCTCCCCCACGACGCCATTTTCTATTTTTTTTCTTTGCGATCCAACCTCGACTTCTGATTCCCGAGGAGAAGGAGAGAAAGGGAACTATGCTTCAGGGTAAATTTGGAATGGTTCAACGCCATGAGAAGTCAGTCAGAGGACAGGACATGCAGTAACTGAACCCTCCAACGGTTGAACTCGCCTTCGCATCGTTATTGCAGCACGACTTTAGAATAGCCATTGCATTTGAATTGGTAGTTGGTTTTACTCTTCCTACGGCCAAGGCGAGATGCAAACCCACACCCACCTTCGCATTAGGCAGCTCACTAACTTGATCGGATGTAGTGCGCTACTGGACGTACTGGTTGAGTACCTAATGACATTCATGTACATGTAGAATACCATAGTTGTCTGCCCGAAGGTTGAAAATAGGTGAGGGTAGAGGTCACTTACGAGGCCCAATTGAGTCAGGGGCCAGATTCTTCGCTTGTGCCACCTGCAATTTCCTATCAAGTTCCGGCACTCAGAAATCCACTCAGCGTTGGTATAACTGGGGGGATTGGGGTACTTAACTGGGGGAATAATTCAAATTAGATCCTGAGGCGTTCTGTTTGGCAGCCGAATGCTCTACCCACTAGACTACCAAGCTGTACTCACACGCACGTACCTGAATTTGTACGGGGATGCGAAAAAGCAAGAAAAAAACCCATCACGTGATAGGATGAAAGACATTGTAGGAAAGCTCTGGGGAAGAGTCGAGTTGGCATAGTGAAACATACCTACCTATCTCTCACTCTTTTCACGCAAATGCATGATAAAAGATTATCCCTTCCACTTCCGCCGGCAATATCGGTCCACCGTAAATACCGTTGATGGGAGCTGGGGGATGAGAAGGTGATTCAGATGGAGGAAGGAGAAAAGGGTGGAGAGAAGGGCGCGTGGAGGAGGAAGAGGAATGAGAGAAAACAACGGAGGGTGACCCTAGCGGAACAGATTAAGCAGTGGTGGGTGTGGGCGGCGGGTGGAATGCTTCTATGAGACGGTTTTCCGATATTTCTCGTGTACAGTTTCCATCTCTCTTTCTCTCACCACGGTGGGGGATCGCAACAGGAGACAAAGTTGAAATGAAAGCGAGGGGACGGGAGCGCGTTGACGACGGGGGGTGAGAGGCGGCGAAGGGAGGTGGGAGGAAGGGAAGTCGAGAGAAGGGAGCGCCCAGAGAGAGAGAGAGAGAAAATCTTGTCAACACTGAAATTCCACAGAAAGCGTTTGGGTTTTGAGAGTAGTGGTGAGAGAAGGGCATGGAGTGACCCGTGTTTACGGTGAAGGTTCTCGAAATGGATGGAAGCTCTTCATTGAGCTTATAAAAACGTGGATTCAAATCCAATATTCTCTGTTTGTGGTGCTTTCATCTTTTAATAAAGGGAAAGACCGGATGGAAGCATTTAGGTGGATGACGATATTTTCCAGATATCATGTAAAGAAATTGTATACCTTGACTACGTGTTTGTTCTTCACTATTCATGTATTACGTCTGAGATAAAAGTATTTTAATATAAGAGCGTTCATAATCAACACCATTCCCCGAGTTCAGCAGGTAATTCCTCTAAAAATATTGTAATTTAAATTGTGAATGTGTTTTGTTAGATGCTGATAATATTAAAGAACTAGATTTGAAAAATGAATGCATAACAGGGAAAATAATAGAGGAAGGTTCTATGTTAACTTTCGAATCACAAGGTTGCACTTTCTGCGGGTGCGTGTGAATGCTGATGCAACACTTAATGCTGTTATTTTCTTATAATTCTATTACCTTTTTCCTAAATTATTTGAGTGACATCTTCGGTTTCGTTTCTCAATTAAACTGCTGTACATATATAGGATATCCATTGACGAAATTCTTAAATCCTTTCAAGGTTTAAAACTAGCACAAATGTTTGTGTAGACGATGATACCTAATGGGTCCTCGGAGGGGCACTAGGAACAATTTTTGATGTGTTTGAATCTTTCTGTTTTTACTCTTTCCCCCTTTAAAGTAAATGTAGTCGGTACTCTTGCCCACATCCTCTCCTCACTGAATCCACCCCTCTCTTCCCTCGTCCTCCGCGGCTTAGCTACACGCGCGACACCTTTCAATATCCGCTTCAAAGGCCCCTCCTACCGCCCTGCGTCCCCTCGCGCACTTTTACTCCCAGCAAGGATAATAGCCTCTTCTTCCCTCTCAACCTTTCTTAGACTCTTTATCGCTTCCGTGTGTGCCTTCCCTGCTCCTTTAATAGCCTCGGGTGGGAAACACTGCTTCCATGTCATACCCAAATCGCTTCCATCGTGTGCGCCAGCTCGGCGTGGGAGAGCGAAGATAAATAGAAGAAGATTGCCAAGGGGATGGGGGAGGGATAAAAGGGACGAAAAGGGAGGGGCTAAGGGAAGAAGAGGTGCGGTACGTCGTATAACGTGCTGACCTTCTATCTGTTCGCGGGAGTAATGAGAATTAATCGGCGAATGATTTTCGGAGGTCTGTCGACTAGAGGAGCATAGACCATTTCATTGCCACAAAATATTTACAGTGGTGATTATAAAAAGCACTACCTATGCCCAAACCATAATGAACTTAATCTTTTTTCCTATCTTCGGCCCGGTTACTGCGCTATCTTTCGAGTGTCTTGGGTTCTTTTTCGAGGTTTCAGGTGTGTACTTTATTGTCAACGATGACTCGTCGTGCAGGGAATGAAAAATGGTGGTGGTGCGGGAGCAGAGGGCCCGTGGTAATTAATGAGATACTATTTTTTCTCCCGGTTTTAATGCATGTTTTTATCATGAATTCATTTCGACCTTTATTTCCACTATTTTTCACAGCTAATATGTTCGGAATGGTGTTTTTTTATCCACTGAATAAATTTAGTTTATTAGTTATGGTTTCCTAAAATTATTGTTTCATACTCAATTCGTCCTCTCAACACTGTTGGTGTGTCAATGAAAAACATAGTATCCAACTTACTTCAAACTGATGGCACTACTATAAAACGTTCCACGGCGTTTTCGCCATCGCCACATCTTCTCCTCTTAAAGAAAAATTCGTTAAGGATTTCTAAAGCGCAAATCCTCCTCATGACGTGTGACTAAGGGGCACTAGTCAATTGTCCTTTGAAACTGGTAGCCCTTGAGACTTGGATCTTCGCTGGCGAACGATCCTTCTTGAACATTATCCAAATCTCGGCAGATTTGGATGAAGTTTTGGAGCAGACAGACAGAGATCGAGTGTATTGTTAAATATGATGAATGTGATGAGGTGTGGGAGGAAACTGAGAGGATAGAATGTGCCTGCAGTTGGAATATAAAGGAGAAGAAGAATAATTAGGAGGAATTAATGCGTAGAAAGGCAGGAAAAAATGCAGGGCACGGTTGGCCACTTAAGAGAGAGAGAGTGAGAGAGAGGAAGTCGCGGCGTCAAAATACATGGCATGGATAGGATTACGGAAGAGCGGGAGGGAAGAGCAGGCGAAAACGGATGGTATATCAAAAGGGGACAGCGTTTTCTATTTGGAGTGGAAGGGCTTCTCCGGTATGAAGGGATGAAGAGAGTGGATATTGATTTTTATTTCAGACAAGTGGTGCTTGGGAAGAAAAAAATATTTATCATTGACCGGAGATGATATAGAGTGAGCGGAGGCATAGAGAAAAGAAATTTAGAACCTGAGGGTGGATGTATCGAAGCGCAGTCTGGGGTAAATACAGATAGGATGTTGAAGTCTACCGCTAGGGTTTCAGTAAACATAACTGCATGAAGTTCTTATGTAGGTATAATGAATATGAACTACCACATAACAGGAATGAATGGTTAATTTTAGAAACTAAAAGCGCATACATACTCCTATGTAACCCCTCACGCTCTTCCATTTCGGGCTAGGCAAAGCCAAAACGTCCTGAGTTGAATTTATTTTAGGGACCGACTTCTTTTACTTAATTTATCTGTATTACCTAGTACTTGCACACTTCTTTCGTCTTTGTCACACTCATATATTGTTTCATGCACGCTCTTTGAAGACACTCACGATTTTCTCGGTACATCCCTTCCTCTCATACCATTCGCTCATCTCTCATCTCATATCTGTTTGATCATTCGACTTTCATCGATTCTCTCAACATGAGAAAACCAGCGTAGCAAAATTCTTTCATACGTATCGATCACCGATCAATCGACATTATTTCATAACCTATCATTCCTCGCCCTATTTTCGCCGAAAACACTCCTCAAAACTAAAAAATTGCAATTAAGAGTAAAATACTTGTAAAAAAATAACGAAAATGATATGAGAAGATTAATTTATCTTTGATTAACTAAATTTGACAAAGAATACAACATGATACTGTCGAAAAACAGAGATTATAAAGAAATAACGTGGACAAGGACGCAAATTGTAATGGAATAATAGCTATGCAGGTTCGAATATTATATCAACGATTAATCCAAATGTTGCTTTTAAGAATATTTCCTCGGTAAGTGATGTTCTGTGTTATCCTTTTCCTTTCCTGATTTATGCCCACATTTTGAAGTGACATCTGCCATTAAAACGCCCAAATTCCTATTATTGAACTACTCATAAATTGGCTATATGGCTAATTAAATGTACTTTTCAGCATAATTGTCCGGAATAGGGACACAAATATTTATTCACACGGATAGCAGTATCAGCAGTCATTAGTCCCAATAAGATATGAAATTGTGTCTTGTTGATCGAAAAAAACATTTCGAGTTACCACTCTGGTTTGTTAAATACACCGTCGTAAAGAAATGGAAGCTTATTGTGAATGTGTGAAGGCGAAATCTGCGGGGTAAGTAGCCAAAAGAGTCTAATATTGTTTTAATCTAATGAAATGATTGCAAAACGTCTTTCGGAGTGAGGAAATATGTACGTTCTGTAAGAAACAGCACAAAAGTGGTATTGTATTTCCTTCTCTCGTCCAGGCGGGCTATTCTGGCCTGTTCTTGTTTACTTGGGTAGAGCCCGAGCACACGCTCTCCTAATCGCTCTCAATTTCCCGCCTCTCTCTTTGGTCTCGTCACTCGCTTCTCTCCCTCATCGCCTCATTCTCCACTTCTCTCTCCATAGTCAATGTCCTCATCATACTCACGCTCTTTCCAAAAACTTTCGTCTCATCCTCATTCCTCCAACCCTTTTTCTCTCCCCCCCTGTTTTTGCCCCTGTCACTTCCTCTTCTCATTTTTTCTTCCTCTCGTATCCCCTCTCTTAGTGCTCTTACTTTCGCCCCACCTATATTTCATGTTTTTTGGGCTCGTTGTTCTCGTCTGAATAAAAGCACCCTTCATTTCAGAAAAAATTTATATAGTTCTCCTTGGTTCATTCCTCCCGCTGGATTATTTTTTCTTTGCGTTGCTACACTGTCGCGTCATTACTCCCACCCCTAACGTGCGGCAACCCCTCCCATTCCTCTCTCCTTCTCCGCTTCTCTCTCACTTTCTTCCATCCCCTTTAGGCTGCCTCCATCCCCAACCACGTCTAATTTCGCCCCACATCACCTCCTCTCAAAGCCCACAATAAAGTCCTTTCTTTTTCCTTCGCCGCGCAGAAAATAAAACCTCAAAGTGATTGTAAAATACGATATAATATCAGAGGAAACTGGGGCTAGGGATGCGCATGCTGTCAAGGAATTTCTGTGCTTTCCTTTTCCGTCAGCAGCCAGTGACTTATTTCTTTCAATTTTCTTGTTTTGAAGGATAAAAAAAATTGAAAGAGATTTTGTCATCCTTTTCCCTTGAAAAACCTGCGTCAAATGAGAGATGCTTAGAGAACTGGCATCGGAGGGGGAATATGTACCGTGGATTGAAAAAAATAAAGTTGCTAACTCATTACACAATACTTTTAATGCGCGTTTAGCGTTTTTATAATGTGCTGGAGGTGAATGGAAATATACAATTTTAAAAAGATTTGGAAGCTTGTGTGAGCTTATCCGTCGTGTTTGCCGAGAAGGTGTCCTGTCATCGGCATCCAAAAGACGGCGAGGGAGTTAACGCGATTCGGAACACCAACTTGAGCCTCTAGGCAATGAAAGATTAGAGGGAGAGGCCAATGTGCGTTGTTTTGTGCCTATTTTTGTAAAAAAATCTTTGTTTATTTTGCCAGATTCATCTCGCATAATTTTACTCTCTCCAAAAAGTCCCTTCTTCCTTCCTATAACTATCGTTGAGAATTTCTTTTCTCTCTCTCTTCTGTGAATAGATCATTTCTATCTCGTTAGAGGGATGTTTTCCACATCGCCAGGAGACTAGGGTCTGCTTTTTCAGGCTTCTTTTTTAAAATGTATTTTGGTCTATATGTCGTCTCAGATGGAAACTGTTATCTTATTATTATGGTAATCTCTTATAATCCATATGGGCGTCGTAGTCCAGTGGGTAGAGCGCTAAGCTATTATCCTAGGGAGGGGCGGGGTTCGATTCCGGGTGATGCCTCTGGGCACCCTCAGCTTCTCCCCAGCTCTGTGTGAATTTCGGGCACCTGGTCATCCTGGAAAACTGCCGGCAGCACAGGGAAAGGAATTGGTCACCCTTATTGAATGCATGAATTGCACACGCCTTAGGGCTTAGTATTGGGTGAGCTCTGCCATCACCTATTAAACAGATCATCGGGTTGAATTTTGTGGTTGGTATTTGGTGCGGAGGATATTCGGAGGTTCTCCTGGAAAATTATATTTATAATGAATACTTTGCCGAATAAAATCTAAATTCAAGTGACTTCTAAAATATTCGTGTGACTTTCCCATTGTTGTCTCGTCGCCTTGGTTGTAGAACAAAGGCTCTACAACCAAGGCGATTGAGATATTTTGATACCAAAAGATACTCTTATGCCTATGTGCAGATCTATTTATTTTTACGAAGATTATAAATTTATTTAAATGCCTTTGACTTTACCATGCTCCAAATGTTTTGTACTTAGGTGTTTACTTCGCTGGATTTTTCATAAACACTGCACTTGTACAATTTCGCTGTAGATTTGACACTGATAAATTTTTAGCAATTTAGATATTTTCATGATGTTTAATATTTTATGAATTACCCTAATAACTTTATAAAACCCTAATAACTAATAATTTTTACAACTTCAGGTTGCATTTTTAGGAAACCGGAATTTGTACCAGCGAACTAGAAGCGAGGCTTACCTTCTTCTCCTAAAAGATGGCGTTAGATGTTTCTAAATATATAAAGATATTTATAAGCTAAATGCATGAAAGATTCGAAGGGCGTAAGTCTTCGCTGCTTCCTTCGGTCCTTTCCCACCAACCTTTCCCCCGTTTCTTCTACCTTTTCTCTCTGTCTGTCTCACCTCTGTACTCTGCCAGCCGACTGCTCCTCTCAGCCCATCCAGCCTTACTCCTCTCCTTCTCTCTCTCTCGAATCACTCTGTGGGGCGGGAAATGACGAACATTCGAAGAGCGAATGATGGACTGAGAAAGCGACGGATGTGGTCTCTCCCTTTTTTTCTTTAGAGCGTTTTTTTGCGTCGATTGAGTGGATGGAGAGAGAAATGAACCGAGAAAGAAATGGATATGTGCGTGTTTGACGGGGGATAAGGGCGGTGGTGCGGGGGAGGGCTCCGAACGACTCGAGCCCACTCTGACCTTCGTGGTATTTCCTGCTATTACTTCGTTCCCGGTAGTTGTAGACGACTAGATACCTTAGTAGGCCATTTCCCTGAAGTTGTAAACGAAAATACGAAGAATTATGGTAGAAATCAGTCAGTTTTTACAGGATTTCAGGTTCGAAGTGTTGAAATAATAGATCTATACGTATCATAAATCTAAGCTTTTCTAATGTATTTTTAAATTCTATTATATATCGGCTAAGGTAAAGTAAATAAATTAAAGAAATTGATGACTGTGGTAACGGAATGAGAGATCTCAAATATTTTTTTACTTTTTATCGTTTCCATGAAATTCATTTTTATAGAATCAAAAAGCTTTCATGATGAAAGAATTCCAATAAGTCTGAAACGATTTCTTATGATCTATTTTGTTGTGCTGGATAAATGAAGACCAGCTTAATAGATGGGATTTCCTCCTAATTTAAATTGCTTAGTGTTGAATCACTGCCACAGACTCAATTGATATACCTTCTTTAATGTATCAAAGCATATTTACTTCGTACTTCCGTGAAGAATATATTTTTTAAATTACGCACGCTCAGCATTCACTATTTGAATGCAGAATTAGAGTTATTTCCCTCTTGAATTAAATAGTATCCTTTGGATACCTACAGTCTTCGCAATTCCTCGAATCTCCTGTCCACACTAGCCAAGTTTATATACTGATTCCGCTGATGTAAAACGAATATTCCTATTCGATAGATCGACGCACCGTTAACGTTTGATGCGGGGCCGGGAATTCCAGCACTGCATTACTACTCTACATTGACGAAAATTCCCAGAGAATTATTGGCGACCAAATTTTCACGGGCTTATCCTGCTACATTTTTAAATTCATAAACCCTAGAAAGACCATTATCTCCATATCTCATCCTTCTACTTAACTCGGTTAAAAGCGCGCCGCAGTGAGCAGAATATATGTTCCTTTCCACGGGGATTTCCATTCCATAAATTTCACCGATACAACTCTCGCTCTGGCCACCTTTCTCTCCCTTCCGTCCATTATTTCCTCTCGTCTCCTCCCTTCAATAACTTCCATTTCTGTCCGTTCATTCCGGTATTCTATTCCATTTCCTAAACCTCAACGCCCGTATCGTCCGAATTATTGCTTCCTCCAATCATTTTTGGCCCATTCAAGGATGCTTAATAGCGTTCATGTTTTTCCGCGATACCCGTTCCTCATTCCGGAGTGAGCGGAATGCTTGTTATTTCTTGATCTCACCCATAAATTCGTGCTTCCCTCATGTTATTTTACCATTCCTCTTATGATCCCCGAGCATGCCCTCAGCGTAAGTTTCGCAGCATAAGCATATTATTTGAACCGTGAGGGTAGCAATTAGAAGCTCGTCTTCCTGCTCTTCTCCACCTAACGTGTCTTATTATGCTAATAAGTAATGAATCCGTGAATACGAGTAGAACTTGGATATGATTCTGGCTCATGTTTTCCTTAGAACGGGATCTCTTTTATCTTTGGAGAACCAGTGTCCCCTTCGAGCCATTTTCACTCGCACCCACATTTCTAAACCCCTTAAATATTTTCTCCTCCTTAGACAGTGATCCATCTGTCCGAGATCTTCGTTTCCCTTCCCCTATCTTTGGAATTTTTATTTACTTTTTGGCTCTAAGCTTGTCTCTCCGATTTTTAGTTTGCGCACTCGTTCTCTTCTACAATTCATTTCCTGACACATGCACCTTCCACCGGCATTGGGACCGTCCTGCCGCCCTGTTTGATGTCGAAGCGAGACATGGACGAGATGGAGGGAAGGAAGGATTCTTTGTCTTTTTTGTACGATCCGGAGGCAGACATTCTTGCACGTACTCCGCGTGGTGAGTTTCGCGATGCAGAACGCAAATTTCGATACCCGAAGAATTTTCGGTGAATGTTTCAACACCAAAGAAAGAAAAGTTCTTCGATTAAGTTTTTGCTCTAGCCGGTTGGGGCGCGCTGGAACCATAACGCCATTACAATAGTGAGTCATATAGTTTGTTTCTATTTAAACACATTGTTTTTGCGTGCCTTATTGGGGAACTTAACTGAACACGGAACTGCGACGGGAACGGTTCCCCTTTATTTCATCTACATACAGGGGGGTGTTTCTGTAAACCTTCGACTCCAAGATTCGGCTCGGATTCGGAAG
>LYUA01000416.1:451454-469708 GCA_002093875.1 Calopteryx splendens
GGGTGAGCTCTATCCTCACCTACCAAACTGACCTTCGGGTTGATTACTGTAATTGATTGACTGATCTAATGGTTACCTGATACATGAGCGGCTCCACTCTAAGACTAGGGTTGAATGAAATGGTAATTTGCCCATTATAATCTGTTATTATTTGAGGTTCATTTTCCGTGGTCACTCGTCATTATCGTTTTTAGTTGCAGGATATGATTACCATGAATTACTTTTATAATTAATATATCGTTAATTTTTTATTGTTGATCATTACTGAAATCTTGGTTAATAATTCGTAGAAACGTATAAGTAGTGGCAGTCATAGAGCCTGGTTTTATATATCAAATCATAGAGAACTGGTGGAGTTATGACTCTACCTATTTTTTGTGTGTTTTACATCTCATTTGATGTTTAGTGCAGTAACACATAGTTCTAATTTGTTTAAGAGCTACACTGTTGGAATTTCCTGATTACTGTTGGAGTGTAATGGCATGGGATAATTTTACTGCGGACTTGATGGTTTATAATGAAACGCTATGAAGGTATTATAGTTATAAAAATGAGTTTTCTACTGTAATTTGGCGGGCACAGATTTATACCTGCTTTGCAATTGAGGAAAACTTATTTCATTAATATAAAACAAAAACTTTTCAAAGAGGTTTATTTAAAACTTGACGTAGGAACCGGTTCTGATTTTATCATCATCGAGTGCTGGAACGAATTATGATTTAAGACCGGTTGTGCCGTGAAAGATGATTTTAAGCTAACTAACCAGATAAAATAATTTTCTTTGGGGATTCTTTTAAAACGTACCTAAATCTATTTCATTAAAATCCTGTGAGTCCTATATAATGTCTCCCAGTTGAGTAAAAACATTCTTGGATCTTCCTTAACTGTAAGGGATCCGAGTTTCCTTGTTTCGCTGGTATCGGAAGCCCTTGCGACGGTCGGGAAATTGAATGGTATGAAGAAATGTACGAGAGGAAGAGGATGAGGCGAGCTTGGAAGGGCGAGGGGGTAGGGAGAGGGTGGTTTGGGGTCCGTAGAAGTCGGACGGTCGTCTGGACCGCGAGCGGCTCTCAAGGTCGGGAGTTGTTGGTGAGTGATGCCAAGGAGGAGAAAAATGGTGGCGAAGATGGAAGTAGAAGTTTGGAGGAGGTGGGCAGGGGCAGAGAGAGCCAGCTGGTCAGTTCCACGAGCGAAAATTCCGACGAGAGTACGGAGCGAAGAGGGGGACAAATAAGTGACTCGCGATTTAAATTTCAAATTTTCCTATGGCCGTAGGAAAATGAGAGTTGCTGCTGAGTTGCCCATTCGTGAGCGAGAGACAGTTGCTCTAAAAATCTCTATATTGCACGTCGTGCAATATAGAGATTTTTTTACAGACTTAAAGATAAGAAAAATTGTGTTAACACATTGTTTTCCATCGTGAAATGGGGCTTTCTCCAATATTGGAGGAGGCGTTGGAATGATCATGAAATACCCGATTAAGGTCAAGTAAAGAAAATGTCATTAGATTAACTTATACGAATTATGGAGAAAATATGTATTTAGGTATATTTTTTGTTTTCATAGTATTCAAAGTTGTGGTGCATTTAAATGAAATAGCCATCGTGGACAACTGTGTCAATATTTGGCAGCATGATTTAGAATATTTATACCCGCCTACTAATAATTTCTTAAACTAGTGCTAAAGTTGAGCTTTTACTGTATTTTCATGGTCTAATAAAATATTAAAACAAATTATCTTTATTTTGCAGGTATGTTTCGTGGAGGACAATGCCGAGCTGTGGTATGTTTTTAAACAAAGAATCGTTAGCCAATATCATTCATTCCCATTTGGTTATAATTGCACCAATCTTTGGTGTTTTTTAAGCAATTACCTTTCTTTAGAAAGGTTTTATGTCATTTGTTCCTGCAATAAACAAAATGTTCAATACTTTGTGACCTACATAACAAGGCAGTCCAATTGAACTACTATCAGTCAAATCACAATACTTATTTTTACTACGTCGGTTTATCGTAAATGCAGGAAAGTTTGCTTTATTTATGAATATTTTATTTTCCAAAATATTTAATGTGACAAAAAATTATCATATGAATGGAACCTCGGCATTTTCTCGTTTCTTGTAATTTTGATTAAGAATATGTGTGAATATGTACTTTAAATATCATTTATTAACTACCGTCAGCGCGTACTTAAGCTCGTGAGCAAGATCAAAGGAAATTTGGATGGTGATGTCGGACAAAACCTGCGCCGAGTCAAACAATTTTTTTAGGATTTATTGCATGTTTTTCTGGATTGCTCTTTGCCTTTGATAGTTATGCCAGGTATATGACTAGATGAATCTTTATTCGTGAAAATTAAGATTGTGTCGGTCGCCCAATGTTACATAACCCCTCAGGCCTCTTCTTCGTCATACCATCAACATAACATTGCACAATGTACATTTAAAATATATATATAGAGAGATATGAAAAGGAATATACTATGTATAAAAACGTACGTATTTACTCCTAATCAAAAATCATATAAAGGGAAATATATAATCTTACGTAAAAAACCTACGGAATCCAGGCACGGAATAATAATGGAATTTTTAATCGTCACGAGCGCTTCAGGTTATCAGTTATTGGGGATAAATTTTGCCGTGACGTCATCAGCTTCAAATTGGTATCACGGCAGCTTTACTCCTTTTTAATTGCCAAAAAGTTTTAGCTAATAATGTTTTAATTTTCTCCTTGGAATTTCCTTTACGCTGGGGCGCTCTAGCTTATATTTAAACTGCCCAGTATCGTCGTAAATCAGCCTTCCTTTATCCGTGGTCTCCAATCTCCGCTTCCTTAATATCCGTAAAGCGACGTGACTTTTTCTCAAACAGAAAGCGAACGAACTCTCGGTCGTCCTCTAACCTCGCTTTATCCATGCCTTTGGATTCTTTGATTCAATAAGCTGGAGCTCCTCAGAATGCGCCGGGGAAAATACTTGCTTGAGTAATAAATTTATTCTTCCTTTTGCGGGTAATAGTGTGGTAGTAGAAACTTAAAAATAAATATATAAATGGCTTATAAAAATGTTCTAGCAATTTGGCATATTTGAACTAGATTTTGTGATTTATAAAAATAGAAATGCCGAGTTAAAAAATGTTCCTCATAGTTAAATAGTACGTGTTTCCATGTAAACCTACGCTGTGCCACATGGCAGTGGGAGAAAAGACTATTAGAAGGGAAATTAGTGACATGAATTAGTGATTAGAGTTTTAGTGACGTGAATACTATGATCTGAAATCCAGTAATAATCATAATGACGACTTTATTCGGTGAAATTAGGACCACAAGGCCCTCTCTTACATTTAACCTTTTTACCATTACAAGCATCCATGCCCTAGGCGGGTTAAAAGGCGAGCACATATCCACTAAGCTAACCCGACTGGCAAACGGAATGCTTTAAGGCTAAAAAATGTTATTTATGCCAAGTGATTGGTCATTTTAATTTAAATTTTCTTTAAATATGCGCTAAAATAACTGAGCGTAAAACCTTACCAATTCACATTCTATGACTGTCTTGAACGAACATTCTTCTGTCGTTTATTAAACCTTAAAAGGTGATTCTTTATTTCATAGGGAAAAATCTTTCTTTACGACTTGGTTTTATTTGGAGGAGGAAACCATATATAACCGATCGACCATTTTATCATTCATTTAAAAAAATTAGTTTACTTATGAATCTGATGGAAAATTATGTTTTCTTTTTAAGGTGAACGTAGCTATCCAGGAGACCCGTCTCCCACGCTCAAAATACTCATGGGTTGAGAGTAGGGGAGTAATAATAACAAGTATAACAGCTACGCCCTTGGGGATGGGCGTTTAGGGAAGTGAAAGTTCCTCCGTTGTTGCTCATAATCAATTCAAAAAGCTCGAAGAATAATACAAAAACGTTAAAACTCTTGACTTTGACCTTCACCGACACCCATGAACTTGTCGCATCCCTATTGGGAATGGATAAATAGCTCCACCCTCCTCCAATCTGGCAAACGAATCTTTTACTTGGGGGGAGGAGGGGGGCAAAGTAGCACAAGGGGGTGGAGGGATCACGATCTTTTTTACATCGCCGTCTTACTCGATAACCATTGCTTAGGCAACGCTTCTCCTATCCTTGAACAACTCCCACTTGCCTATCCTCCCTTCTTCCTCATCCTCCTAGACAGTGCTCCGGAGTCAGTCGGACATCAGGATACCCGAAAGATTGAGTAATGCAAGTCTTCAAATCCGGGTATACGGATTAATTTGGTCCTGAATTAAACAATTCAGGGATCCCGGTTATCGGAGCAAGATAGTGCAAAACCAGGAGCCTGATCAAGGTTCTTCATAACGCGCCCACGTTATCATTATTTACGTGATGGATAATTAAAATGCTATCACCATTCTTCAAACTTCACGCTACGGAGCCCAGCGTAACACGATTTCTGGTGCTATCATGAATCATTGAATTGACTTAAAATCAGTGATCGGCAACTCTGCCGCGGAGGAAAGTCGCGTAATGGGTAGCGATAACGATAGCGGCCGAAATGATTCGTAATTGCGCACGGGGTTCCTCTTACCGATTGAATGTAGGAAATTATACCGTTTTACAGTAATTAACCTAGTGGGCCGATCTGGATCACCATTTCATTCTTCGTGACGAGTAATAAAATTGAAATTTGGCTTGGTTTAAATGTTCATAATACTAAACAGTCCGAAGATTGGTTTTGATAGATGAGGATAGAGGTAGCGCCGAACTAAGCCCGAAGGCGTGTGGAATTCACACATTAACAGTGCAGGGAGGCCAATTACTTTCCCTGTGACACCATGAGATTTTTTACCAAGCTATGGTAACCAGAAAATAATACCGCTTGGATTTTTGATGGAATTGATGCATAAAGATAACTGCTATGAATTCCGATTTGGATAGAATTCTTATACGTCCACAAACTACGAGGAAAATCCAAAAATGGGAAATGTGGGGTTGTTTCTACTTCATTCTGTTCTCCATTAGGAAAAACTACGTAAAATTTGGAAATTCGAAACGAAAATTTACCTTTCGGATTTGGTACCAGCCGGAATAGAGCAAAGGACCGATTCCATCTCAGAAATGGGGGCTCGTAAACCCGAGTAATGGGACTCCAGAAATCCGGAGATTTGGAAGGGTGGACCTCCGTGGAAGATCCGGGAGGAGGGATCTGAAAGCGTCGAATGGATGCGAACCTACGCCGGATATCCGAACCCGTGGACACCCAGATGGTTCGCGGCACCACTCCCAGCCCACCCTGAACACCCATTGCTTTCCTTTCCCTCCGTCCCTGCTCGTTCACCCGCCCCGCCTCACTCCTCTCCCTCTCAATTCCGTTGCCCTCCATCTTCCGCAACATCGAAACCTCCCATTCCCGTCCTCGCTGGCGATCACCAAGTCACGAATCGAGCCCTAAAACACTGGTTCCGTTGTTACGTGGGGCGGAGGAGGTGAGCATTGGTGGTAGTGGTTTCCGAGGGGAGTCTGACGTTGTGGCTCGGTTTGGGTGGAGATTTTGAGAGGAGGTTGATTGGGAGTGGGTAGGGATGCGAATGAGTGTGGGAATGGGGGGGGCGGCGGAGTGAGGGACGACTGGATTGGGACGGGGATGAGGACTCGAGTTTTAAGTCAGTGTAGAGGAGGGGGGTGGAGTGGAAGAAGGACGGATGGGAAGGGGAGAGAGAGAGCGGGTAATTATGATGAGATGGTTATTGCTCGGTAGGGAGGAGGAGGTGGATAGGGGTTGTGGGAGGCTTGCAGTTTGGTAGATTTAAGCAAGGCGGGAGCACAACAAAGAGGGCGGTTACCTTGGCCTCACATTGAGGGAGAAAAAACGCATAATGCGGGCTATTCTATTTTTTTTTCGATTCGGTTTTTTCGTTCATTGTGCGAGAGTATATCCGGGATCAAGTACGTAGGAGGGAAGAAAATTCGAGAGGGGCAAAAAAAAGGGGAACGCCTTGAGTAGATCTGTTTCCTCGATTACCTCCTCTGAGCGATTTGAAAAAAGTATGCATTCGCTCTTACCTCGAAAAGCCCCGCGACGTTGTGATGTTGTGTGTTTGTAGTGTATGTAGTGACTCATGGGTGTACCAGGGAGGCTATTCGGTAATGACTTGGAATCGTCATGCATCGACAATGACGAAATTTTGGCTCCACAGCCTCGATAATTTCCGATTCTTGTACATAAAGCTAGGGTTAATCGAATGCATGACGTAGAAATTTTGTCATCGTCGAGGATTGAAAATTCCGAGTCCTTACTGATTAACCCTCCCCCCCCAGGTACGTCGCGCTAACAGTTGTCGAAAATATACGCTAAGTTGTTTCGAACGATTTATCTTCCCGAATTGAGTCCAGTTACTTGTGAGTCGTGTTGTTTGAAAAAAAATTCTTCTGTTAATCGGGAACTGAAAACAGATTCATGAGCTGCACATTCTGCCACCCTAGTTAATCGTGGAGGACTAGGCGAACGCGAAGAGCCATTGATGACCCCGGACTCGATGCGTATACGATACGCGAAAAGGAAATCGGTAGGCGTGAACGGGGAGGAATATAAAGGTATGAAAAGGGCTGCCGTTAGAAGGTTGGAGTTGGCAGATTCAGTGGTGAGCTGCGTAAAACCAATCCTAGGTTTGATCTACTGAGATTGATTTCCGCCATCATCACCATCGGTGATGATGGCGGAAAAAAATCGTGTTAAATGAAATTGAAATGTATACTAATATATATGCTTACTATCTATACATATACCGGCATAAAAGTGCGTTGTAATGATTATTGAAATTAAATTTACAATCAGCAAGATATTTTAAGATGAAAAATTATTCTAATCATGCTTATCCTTACTTTTCTAGTGATGCATTTCATATGATAAAGTACACGTGAAACTTCCACCTAAGGCGACATTTTCCGTCGACGCCATTGTAAGAATCTTGAATAATTCATGTTAATGCTCAACTTTTTGAAACAGGTCTGAAGCGTAACCTGGTGTTACTTGGATTTATAAACTGCGAATTCCCGTTTTTATTGATGACTTCACCTCTCGGATGTTTATTTATTCAGTACCCCTCCCTCTTCAAATCCTCCGGAATCTGTCATTTTAAGGTACTTGAACTCTATTGCAACGCTCGACTAATGCACAATTGCCAGGATCTCGCGGGCTTAGTGTTTCAAGAGTGCACATTCCTGAGGCTCGTTCGGATTCACGTGCCTACCTGCAATCTTCCACTTACTGTCTGCTTCAAATTGAAGTAGGTTTTGACGGGAAAGGGGAGTAGAAATGAGCAATTCTTAATGAAAAGGATCGTGGACGTATCCAGGCAAAGTGGCGCTTTTCGTACTGTAATAATTCATTTCAAACTTATTGGCTGCGTTTTAATCGGGCATTTACATTACCGCTTAAGTATTAACAGTCACCCAATCAAAAAAGTCGAAGCTCATTTTCTTCATTAGGGACTGAATTTCGGCATCCGATGTGTCAAGGTTGGTGTTATAAACTAGTTGTGACGGGGAAAACCGATCGATTTCGATATCGAGACGCTTTTTATGCCCAATTTGCGGTGGCCGGGTGGCCAATTAAGGCCGAATGAGAGAAGACGTTAGCATAGAAGGGGAAGATGAAAGATGATCGGCGGCGGTCCCGCACGGCGTCGGATGTCTGTTCGAGGCGTGTTGCAAGCGGTTTCGTGGTTTTGTGGTTCCAGGCGGCGCGGAAAAAAAGAATCATTATCGCCAATGAGCAGGTTTCAAAAAGGACGAACCGGATGGGCAAGGGGATGGGATCCCTTACCTCTTTATGCTTGTTTGGCTTAAGGAGCCAGTTAGAGACACGAGCGGGGGGAGTGTGAGAGATTGGCCGAGTGTGCGGGTGAGTGTGGGAAGGGGGAGCAAATGGGAAGAGGGAGAGACACACCGAGACGGGGAGAAGCGGGTGGGGGATGTGTGTGTGTGTGCGCGCCTGCCATCGGCCCCTTGAGAGAGAAAAAGTTCCACTCGAGCCGGCCCACGACGAGCGGCCAAAATCCTATCCTCAAGTGACGTTTTAATTAATTAAGTTAATTTATTTCGTAGAGCCGTTTCGCATTTTTTATTTAGTTTGACGAATTGGGTCGTAAGAAAACCTTTGTTCCGTGCGTCATGTCGTGATATTACATGCTGAATTGAAAGAATATATCCGAGGTCGGTATATAGAAAGTTGGTTTCCGATATCTTCTTTGATCTTAATTATTTATATCAACGCGGCACCGATATTTATTCTTGTACCCCGCTAATTAGGAGCTCTAGGAATTTAGATGCAATTTCTTTAATGTCGTATGAGGCTCTTTTATCTCATTATTAATTTCGCATTTGTGAGTCCTGGAATATCACTGCTTCTTACAGTGAAGACGGTAAAAGTTTGGGGGTGACTTAATGAATTAATGACTGGTAGAATAAAAAAATATGATAACCTACTCCCTTGTCATATGGTAAACAACAATCCCTTGAGTTTTTATCGAATGATGCTAGCTGTATAACCTATCTATGTTATTATCTTGTTACGTCATTCTGTCAGGGTGACATCTCAGAAAAAAATATGAAAGACTGTTAAAGCCTATCGAATATCTTTTCTTGTGATTCATAATAATTTATTGTGCGGCACTTGGGTATCATAATAACTTTCAATAGTAGGTACAAGAATTGAATGATTTACTTTTGCTTTCATCATTAAATTGTGTATTATTGTGCTTTTGGTTGATTTTGAATTTTCTTCTTCGGTTTTAATCTGGCATTTCCAGAGCATTTTATTTCAATTAAAAATTTAATTGTACAATGGATTTGAGCACTCCAATGAGTTATATACCTCTTAGATGTCCGCTAACTCGCACCTTGGGGTAGTGGTTCAGTTTTAAGTAGGTATATGAAGTTTATATCCCGTGCCGAAGACTTTCTCGAAATACTTCGTATTATTCGGGAATTTATGCAAAAAGGGTGGCTGCTTGGGGACCCCCTTTCCTTCAGTTTCAGTGTCCTAATGTTTATTTTTTTCAATATTGACTTTCGTTAAATTATTCCGGCTGACAACTATTATGCGAGCACATACTTTCCATTTTTATTACTTGTTCCTCTCCTCTGTCATTTTAAAGGCGTTGCAGTTTCATGAATGCTTTTGTAGGCATATACGTTATAGTGGTCTAAAAAAACCTCCACGTGCAATATTTGAAGTGGTATTAAGACATGGTATCAAGGTGGAAATTTAGCGAACCTTTATTATGCGAGAGCCCTTTTATATTGTTTGACGCAATAATCTTCTTTTATTTGAGACTTCTTTGTCGTTTACCAGTGGACAAGAAACTGAATATTCTAAAGCTGATTATTATCTTTCTCGTTCTGAACATAATATTATAATATATAAGTATCTTGAGGTAAGGTCCAAACCTTTGGACCTTACCTCAAGATACTTATATATTGTAATATTAAGGTCGATATGATAAATNNTCAAGATACTTATATATTGTAATATTAAGGTCGATATGATAAATGCCGAAGTGAACATAATATTATACCTTCTAAGGGTGATATTTGGATGTTTTTAAATTTTCCTTGACGCTTATTTTTTGTTATACTTCTTGAATATACTTTTGTGAATATTTCTGTAGAATCCTTCTTATATTTAGCATTTGATCCATTTCTTAAAGTAATTTTTATTGCTCCTTGACACTGGTCTTCTGACGCCCAAAAAATAACTAAAAGCGTTGAAGTTCAAAAGTAAATTTGTCATTATTTTTAGTTTCTATCTAACACTTCTATTGCTATTGAATTTTACATTGTTTTCATGATATTCCTTAATACTGTAGATTGCTTTTAGGCTAAAGGTAAGAAACCAGTTTGCGAAGAAAACGAATGGTATAAGTCGTGTCGAAGGTGAATGCCACAAACGCACTTTCCCGTGAGTTCCATCGTAGCAGTCATCCATTTGCATGTTAAGGTGACCTCGTAGCCATAAAAAATTTTATTCTGAGAATATCGCACCTCGTGAACGAAGATTATTAGTAGCCAGAGGAGTAGTGAATTCATATTCCTTCTAATGTCCATATTATGCTAGTAATAGGAATGGTCGTAAATGCCCGATGAAAATTGTATTTCCTTCCTACGAATATGCGTGGAGTTTACGATTTCATATGAGGAAGCGTAATACACTATGCATAACTTGAGCAGATAAGTCATCAACCATAAGTACTAAACATAAAAATTAAGATGCAACGCCTCGCTGTTTTAGACTTGTTAATGATGTAAATAAGGACATCAAATTTAATCATTACTAGACTAGGAAAATGATGTAAAATATATTAGGATCACGAAATGAGGTTATGGCTTGCTCAATATTAACATCGCACCCCTTCTTTATTCATCAACTGGCTTATTTGCTATTCGATACATTCGGAAAGAGGCATGTGCAAATTACTGTTTTTCTTTATCGTGGTAGAGAAACAAGATAAATTGAAACTGTAGAAGACGGTATTTAGCGGAAGAGACAACTAGTTGCTTCCTTTTTGTTTCCTAGAGTCTCTCTCACCAGTCCTCACACTTTTAAATTTGGGGAAAAGCTGATGCCCGCGGAAGGGAATAAGTATTTCGCAATTACTCGCCGGTGGAACATTTCCCTTCTCGCATCATCCCCTATGCCCCAAAAGTGCAAATCAATCAACGTCTTTCTCAATTTTCGAGTTCCGAAAACATTACTCATTCCACCACGTGGCGTTCCAACTCATTTCTCCCGCTCCTCCAGTCACTCTTCTTTCTTCCTTCTCTCCCTTCGCCGGGCCTTTTATGATTTTCTCGTCGCCTTCCACCGAAAGAGCACCTTCGAAGTCGTAAGAGGGCGTGCCGAGTCTAGCTCGTCGGAAATCCGCGCGATAATAAATCACCTGCTAATATCTCTAAAAGTTTGAATTAGCTTCTCTCAAACTTACCTGTCGTCGCGTTCTTAGTTCCCGAAGTCACCATTCGTTGGGTAAAACGAGGGCAGGGATAAGAATCTCACAAGTTTCACTTTTGAATTAATTTCTTTTGTCTTTGTCGTTGCTTGATGTAGAGCTGGGCCCGAATATTGGTGGACCAATCATGAGAAATGACTATCCGATTGTTGCAATCGTTTTTGTATTTACGAGCAAGCCTGCATTGAAAATGAACGCCAGAGAGCATTGACATGGACGAATTAAGAATGAACATCGATTCATGTCGAATGGCTTTTAATGCCGTAATCCTTAGTTTCAAATTTTTAAAATTTCATTCAGAGTAGAATAGCCTAATATTTTTAAACGATGTTTCTCCAAAACGGGCGGCGTAGTAGCGTAGCGGGTAGAGTCTTTGCTAACTGGCTGGAGGGTCCTGGGATTAAAACTCAGGCCTTTAGACAACTTTATCTAATATCCAAGCTTGCTGTTTTTCACTTCGTGGGAAACTATAGGTGGCACAGGGAAAGCAACTGGGCTCCCTATCCTGAAGTGGGAGTTTTAATTGTCAAGATTTAGGCCGCGATGAGTGCTTCTCTGACCAGCCTTCGGCTTGGTTGCTCTAGTGACTCATCCAAACAAGACTGAAAAGTAGGAAGTTTTACTCTCACGTTCTTGAGTGTTATTTTTCCATTCTCTTCAATGAAATGATAGATAAATGATGTAGGATTATTTAAATTTTTTAGTTATTAATTATGAAAGATGAATCGTATACATTTCATTGGGAAAATTACCCTGTCACAACTGTTCTAATTGCTTGAACGTTTTTCCCATTCAATCTTATTGGATATGGAGCAATGGCGATTCAACATGCAACCCTTAACTCTCGAGTAGATTAGCGTGAGGGCTAATGCAAAAGCCCCTTTTGTTTCCTTTGCTATTATCGTCGGACGAACACACTTTGAACTCATTCAACCTCGTCGTGGACCCCTCATTTTCATATCATACCTTTAAATAGGTCTCTTCCCTCCATTCATTACTCTCCTAAAGGCACCGCCCATTCACGTTTAATGGTTAATGGCCATCTCCCTTTACGATCATCATCTCGAGCCTTTTTCCTGTGCGTCCCCCCTTTTTTTCATAACTGACCGTCCACTCAGTCTTCGTGTCCTTTAAACGTTATCACTATCCGTGTCTACCGCGTTCAACTATCTCCATCTTTTGTTTGCTTTTCGGTCGCATAACTCCCTCCCCACAATTCCTCCCTCAAACTCGCCGCGCTGCTGCATCGCTAATGGGTGAGTGGGGCACTCCTTTTTTTCCCCACCACTCTCACCCGCGAGAGCCACTCAGGGGAGATAAGGGTTGAAGAGGGAATGAAGAGAGGGCCGCTGATTGTAGGAGAGGTCACCCGGTGGTGGACGGGACAGTCGGAGGGCTCTCGCTGTTTGCAAGGGGGGCCTTAGGGGTGATAGGGTCGGCGGAGTAGAGGGGGGGGGGAGTAAAAGGGGTGCCCGAACCCTTGGGTATCTGGCTTTCGCTTGTTGTTTTTTTTTCATTACATTATTTTTTTAATCTTTCGCTTCGGGGACGTCGTACCCCTGAGCGTGTCAGTTTGAAGAAATCCAAGAGCATCGGACAGTGAGTTCCTCCTGCACTTATCTCCTTTCTCGCCGCAGACCCCTACTCATTCCTTCCTTTCAACCTGCTGCACTATAAAGCTGCTCGCTCTCTTTACCCCTGTCCGCCTTATCTCACGATACCTTTCTGTTTCTTCCACGAGCAGTGAGGACACACACTATCTTACCAGCCCTTTGGAGAACCGTCGTTCAGGCAGGTGTCTTCTGAAAAAAAGTGTTCCGTTAACGTTGTTGGTGCTCCTCCGTCGTGCCCTGGCGTAAAACTTCATTGTGCATGATTACTTGATAACTACTTTAGAAAATGTGTTAATGATGAATTGATGGTGGTTTTCGAGTGTTTCATCGATTAAAATGCCTTTTTTTCAACGTACTTTTTTATAGGATGGTTGTGTGTGTTAAGTCTCGAGGGAATTGAAATATTTTATTACCAATAGGAGTGGATGATCTGTCATAAAACACGCTGCTTTCTATTCCTACTTTTCGGGTATGGGTACCATCCTAAAATGCACAAAAAATTGTTGTTCTCTATCAAAACTATAAAGGGACCAAATCGGTGCTAGATATCCTCCCTGGCCGTAATGCATGTGTGAAATCTTTTGCGGTGTCTCCAATTAATTCCACTGGAATTTCGTTACAAATATTTTTGTTGTAATAATATTGAGTTTTTTTGTGAAACATTTTTTAATTTGAGCTTATTTAGGGTAAACTACATATAGCACTACGCATAGTAATAATAACAACTTAGTTATTGTCTGAAAAAGTCTCTTAAATAAATATTGCGATGGAACAACATTTAATTTTCATTCCTCAAAGACTTGTATTTGCGGAAATATTTTGTGATCTGAAAAACATTTCCTTTTTAACGAAGATTAGATTGTATTCATAAACAAGTAATTTACAAGTTGTATTATAATAGGCAATATTTCGATTTAAAAATGCGAGAATACTGATAAAGGAGCGTGTATATTGTCGCAAGAGGAATTGGTTTGACTTTTTTTTTAATTCAGTCCTTTTATGGTGAAAATTAATTGGTTTTCTTCAAGATTTTCCTGGTGGCTCTGCTGAAGTTGGCCACTTAGTTGGAGCTATAGAACACAACAGATCAGCAGTTTTTCTCTTGGTATAGTAATGAGTTTTCACATTTAATTTAAATTTTAAGATTCAGGTTTAGTGTCCTCTCTAAAATATCATCACATAACTTCTGGAACGGGTGTCGTCGATGGTTAGTTTTAACTTTAGAAGCTTATGATATATAATGTTTGGAAGATAAATTCTTGAATTAATTTTCTGAGTAATCGATAGGTATCTCTTTAGGTATATAACATTACCGCCCACATGAAAATCACGTAAGGTCATAGTCATTGCATGGTTGTTTAGTAGTATTGGGAATAATGTAGGAAATATTAATTAATAAAAAGGAGCGAATCAATTACAAGGTAAAAAAACTCAATATACTAGCAATGAGAGGGTAAGCGGACTAGAATTTCCAATTGTCATTTCATCTTTCCTAATGGAAATAAACTGAGTTTATAATCTCCATATCGCTTTCGTGTGTATAAGTATTCCGATGATGTTCGGTCAAAAAATACGCGATGAGTGGGTAATTAATTTTATTTTAATAATGGGTGTCTCCGAATTAGAGTCCCCTTCAGTATTTCATATTTCCATACCTACTTAAAGGACGAAAGTTGACTATATGCCATTAGGGGGCACATGGAGGTTGGGGAATCCGCTATTCGTGAAGTGAGACGTGTTCCTTGTGTGAAAATACTATTTCCGACTCCAATGTGCATGACTGGTCGTTTTCTTTGTCACCTCCTCTCTGCTTTTCTACCTCTCACCCTTCGCCCTCAGCATGTTTAACCCATGTCTCTCACCCGATTTAACAATAGAGGTTGTAGGCGAGTGAGAGAGAGAGACAGGAAGAAAGAGAGAAGGGAAGTCGGTTGTAGGTGAGGGGAGGGCGTGTCTCGTTGTGAAACTTTGAGGAGAATAAAAGGGGTTGTGTAGAGGGTGATGGACTCGTGTGTGGAGGGGAAAACTGTGGAAGTGGGATAAATGACGGGAAGGAAAGGGGTGGGATGGCACTGAGCGGTGAAATTAACTGCGATTAACAAGGGGAGGCAGGTTGGAAGAAGCTCGGTATTCAACTGACTATAAATCAAACGATTAAGCGTCACAGGAATGCGCTCTCACCTTTCACACATTGCTACAAGTAGTTATACCAAGTGGTAAGGATAAATCTTCCATTCTCTATCGCATCAATGTATGCTCAATTGCAGTTAATGGAATCCATTATTACTTGAGTCGTTTCTATTCAATTACTGACCGACTAAATTGTTTTCCACATCCCTTTTACGAAAACATTTCCTTGCCCCTCAATCACATAATGAAATCAGATGTTTTTGCATCCCCTGCCACTAGTTTCGTTAGTGGCTCGTAGGGTTAAACGTAGAAGTACATGTTTTAACGATTCTCATTTTTCCTCATTGGCAGTCATCTAATCAGTAAAAAAAATAATCTATGTGAGTCTATGGAAAGATGATTGCATTGAGAATCTGGTTTTTAACTTCGTAAGGGGTAAATAAAATGCATAATTAAAGGTTTCTTATTCCACGGCTTGCGTTCTCTGCTTTCGTTGCAACTACGTGATGTGTAAGTAAACTAGGCAAGCTGGCTTTTATTCTAATTTAATTTTTCTTTTGGATCCCGTTATTATTACTTCCAAGTTTTTTTTTAATTTGGTGAGCGTGAGATTCACTAGCGATTTAATTTTAAGATATTGCTAGGATGTTCCTTTTTACGAGAATACGAAATTCTTTCACAAAAATAGTATTCTGTGATTATGGTTAATTTCTACCTCTTTATTTGTATTGTTTTCGTCAGTGACGTTCCGATTACACAAAGTGAAGTACGTATATACTCCTTTAGTCGATCCGTAATTTAAAGGGAGACGTTAAGTTTAGAAATCAAAGAGTTATAAATTAATGAAAGTATTTTATAGGTAATTTCATCTATTGATCTTAGTTAATGAGATTGTTTTTTTTATCTATCCGTTTTAATATTGCTCTTTGTATTTGCAAATGTAATTTAAGTTGAACTTTAGCATTAGGTATGCTTTTCCGGCGTAAACGAACTATACTGGAAATGCATGGGGAGGGAAGGTAGAGTTTTGATTCCAAGAGTAGTGATATTTTTGTAAGTTTTGCACCCCTTCCAGCTGGTTAAAGTATGTTTTACTTTGAATGAGCGAGAAAGAAATCCCCTATAGGCGCACGACACGTTCCACCCGGCCATTTATCCACATTTCTCTTTTGCCGGAAGAAGGATCGCAGTTTATTTGGGTCTTTCGTGTCACCGAAAAGGAGTAGGAGGCGGCCTTTAACAAAGCAGCATCCACTTCGGGGAAAGTGGACGAACGATGGCGAGAGCGAGCGGCGGAGACGGAAGGGAAGGAAAGAGCTCTTTCCCTGCCTTTCCTTTCTCTCCCCCGTATTCCCCTCTGTGGAGTACGGAAAGGTAAAAAAGTTTTCTTCATGGGATACAGGGAAGTTCAATCTAAAGGTCTACGTGAAATCGTTTCCAAAAAATAAGTTTAGTTTCGGGAACTCACCACATCTGGAGAGGACAAAAAGGACCGGGAATCATCAAATAGGATGGAGGAGCGGGGCACGGAAGAGGAAGAAGGGGAATGAAAAGCGGGGACGGAGAAATGGTAAAGGAGTGAATGCTGGGGATATGTGGAGCTGGGCGTGGTGGCGAGGAGGTGGCTCTCGCGGGGAGGGAAGAGGGGACATAAAAATGGAATGAAGAGAAACGAGGGGGAGCCGAAAGATGCTAGGCGCGAATTAAAAGGGATGAGCGTATTATTAAGGAGAGTGGATGAACTGCGAGGGTGTGGGTAGTAAATGAGATTCCTTATTTTCCTCTCGTTAACCATGAATTATGATCCGCTGCGAGGGAGAGTGAGAAAACATTGAAAAGGAGCGGAGGTAAACAGTGCGAAGGCGAGGTGGGAAGAGTGGGAGGCAGAGCACGAAAGGGAAATTTCAAAACTGCTTTCAGCGAAAAAGGATGAGATAAACAAAGACAGTAAGGTGAAGGCTTCGAAATGGGATACAGGTAGTTTCAAAATCTGTGAACTACAAATTCAGACGTCCAATCGTGAATTTTTCTCCATTTAAGAAAACATGTTATCTAACTATGAAAATATAAATCAAGTTCTAATGAAAACAATTTCAGGGACAGAGCGATGAGGCTGGGAACAACTTTTTCGTAGGAGTTCTTCTTAAATTCATTGCAATACAACTAGATTATGTTCATTTTTTCGTAAGATGTTGTAGCATTGAATTGCCAGTAATTTAACAACAATGATGCTATTACAGAAGACTTTTAGGATGCGTAATTCTATGTACTTTCTGTCATTTTTATTTTAACCCTCAAAGGAGGTTTGGGTTCCGCGAGGAGTGATTTCCGTGATTTGAAACTTGAATTTTTTATTCAAAATTTCATATTTTAAAATTAGAGCGAAAGGTTTAGAGCACCTAATTGTGAATGCCCCGAGCGGACGGAGAATATTTGACGAAATGTACATCGCGGGAAATAGCTCGCATTACGGTTTGAAGTGAAGTAGCTAGTAATGAAAGGAGATCAGTGCGGGAAGGGACGAGTTATTGAGGGAATATATGAAAACGACTAGAATAAATGTTAGAATGGACGCCGTGAGAGTAGTATGAATTTACAGTTTTGAAGCAAGATTCAAGATTTTCGTTGGCAGATAACAGGTAACTTTGCTTTTCACCCCCGAAAAGTTTTAAGACAGCGTAATTTTATAATCCCTTGGGATATGATGGGGTCAGCTACACTTATAATCCATGCAAAACAGCTTTTCATGAAACCGAAGGAATTTGATACATTCACCACCCTGAGAAAAATACGGCTATAACTCGCAAGGATCCAGCAGACATAATTCGGCATTATAGGGACAGAGGTAGGTTGAATGATTGGTACATCACCGGGAAAGGATCTCCGAAAGTGTCAAGTTCGAAGGCCTTTATCAAGAAGACAAAGTATAACTTCTCGGATGCAGAATTAGGAAAATGATCTCGAAAAATCACATCGCAGGCTCCGCAGCGGGTCGGAGCGAGTGCGATGGGCGGTGAGACGAGGGAGTCGTAGGGAGGATAAAGGGAAAAAAAGGCGGAGAAATGTCGATGTTAGCACAAGTGACAGAGTGGGAAGGGCTTAATGGGGGGTGGCGTGGAGGCAATCCATGCGACTCCATCGAGACCAAGAGAAATATTAAGAGGAATGAGCATTAAGGACGTCGATGGGCGAATACGTTGCCTCCGATAGGGTCACCTCATGAGGTCATGGGCGGTCGCAATGGAAAGAACGAGTAATGGTAAGAGGGTGTGGGAGGTCGTGGGAGGGAGGGTGAATGGGAGTGGTTCCAGGAGCACGGAGGGAGAGATAGATAGAGATGGGAGCATCTCGAGCGGCGTGGGTGGTAGTACGATTGAAATGGGAAGGAAGGAAGAAATGGGGAAGGAGTGGAAGTGTTAACCGGGAATAGATGTGGGGTCGAGTGGGAGGAAGTTTTAGGGTGAGCTGTAAGGTGCAAGGGTGGGAAGGAGTGAGCGA
>LYUA01000416.1:490631-503109 GCA_002093875.1 Calopteryx splendens
TACATTCATATATAATTATAAATAACTGCCCACATTCTCCCCAAAAATTGTGTCAGTTTTTGTTGTTGATCTTAACGAGAATCTTCATTCAAGTGTAATATACCTAATATGTATGACATTTTACGAGCTTTAGCTTTTGTACATATTCTTAGTTATGAATCCCTATTAAATGGGAGCTTACCTGGTGAAAGATTACTGTTGTTGGGCTAGTCATTCTTTGTTTATTACTTGTGCCAGACAATGAATAGTGAACTCAATATTTTTTCAGATCCATTGTTATTTCTCATTTACATTCCAAAAATTATTTAATTTGTTCTTTTGTTTTTCAGGTAAGGATACCTTTTGTACAAACTGTTCATGGTGAGTGGAATTTTAAGTTGGACATTCCGCCGTTCGGAGAGTATTTGCTTGCACAACTTGTCGTAATTTGGTAATATGTTTGTTTTTGAAAGAATCATTCATTAATGTAGGTTATTCAAAACTATTAAAACCGTCTTATAAATATGCTACTTTATTTTTATATTTTCTAGATCGGAATAAGTTTATGCCTGTGAACTTGTTACTGGAACACTTCCTTTCTCAATTTAAATATGTTTTATTTATAGAGGTAGCCTATTCTTTATCGTGTCGTTGGATGTAAATTATTTATCACTTTAATTAAGGCGTGCGAAATATTAAAAACTAAGTAATGAGGGCTTAGTGCATGCAATAGAATTTTCACGTCAATTCAATTTGAATGCTAATTAAAAAAAACCCAGATTTTTTCCGGATATACCTATGCCTACTTTAATTTTTATTATTCACAATCGAATTATGAATAATTCTTTGTGTAATTTTCCTCTTTACTGAAAAATTCATGAATACTATAATTACGTTGAGGGATAAGGTCGTGGCGTGTGTCGAAGCAACTGAGTTGGGGTTTGAAGGATCTCTTGGGTGCATGCAGTCGTAGAATAGTAGATGCAGCGATTTAAATTTTCGAACGTCCGTACTGAACGCAGCCAACTACTTTAGTGTATATGGTTTAGATGCATGTATGGGTGCCTGCAAAGCGTACCAATACCTCAGACCGACTATGAGAATAACACTGGCAGAATTATAGAAGCTGCCCAGTGTTACAGGTTGACAATCACCCCACATTCATGGCGGTGAGAATTACAAATAAAATTCAGGTGATGAGAGGAAGTAGTTTAGAATTGCAACAGTTTTACAAAATAGACAGAAATGTATTATATTTATTTTATCCCTTCTGAAAGAAACAAACCACTACTTTTACACAATTTTGAATATGAAACATTATAATGCACAGAAATATTTAAATACATAATTATACATTCCATTAAGAACTTTATTAACCTTTAGTTCTGATAAAATAGAAAAATCATAATAACAGTGCTTTAAAATTTTCTTCCTGATCTCTCATGATTTTGCGTTCGTAAATTCTTGAATACCTATACCTATATACTTAGTTCTTGCTGATCCATTCTTATACATTTCAATTTTTGACGAAAAATGGCTAGAGATATATCTTATTCTACACTTTCTCAAAATGCCATACCATGAAATTGATTCTTATGTTGTAAAAATGTACGGCGAAACTCTCGACTTCATTTCTAATAGTGCTGAATTTATGCATTGGTTTTTATGGCCACAGCTCCTTGGTGTCCGAGATTGGAAATGAGTTAAAAATGCGGGATATGACGTTGAAAATGACGATCTTAATTATTCCCATCATCTTTCTGCGCTCTTTAAGGCTCTCCTTATACGCTATAAACGTTTACGGTAGCTGGTATCCTCTTGGGTTGTGTTACGCGCGGTAATATCTTTTGTTCAAGGATCGAAATTTATTGCAAAAATGGAGGGAAAAAAATCCTCAAGCCCTTAGTAGCGGTCATCAAGACTGCGAACTTTATAGTTGAGTCAGCGTAAGTGGCGTTTACCTAGCTATAGCTTTACGGCCCAATTGAAACTACAAATTCCTTCCGCAGATGGCGCTCCTTCGTCTTCTCCTCGCCCGCTCTTACTCTTTCGTGTCCCTTCACCCGTCCACTTTAGTGCCTCGCCTTGATTCACTCCCGGCTGTGCAGACTCTTGCCTTGATCACGAACGTTCTGTTGGGGCGATGTTTTTCCGGAAAAATGACGCATGGTGCTGGTTCATTTGCCCTTTCCCCCTCTCACTACAACTTACTTCTTTATTATGAGGACTCCAAGTCGTGTAAGAATCGTAAAGCATTTTAGTCTCGTGTTAAGAAGGTTCAGGGCAATCAGTTAACAGTAATTTCAGTGTAAAGAGATAAATGGGACAAAGCTACCAGGCATGCAAGAAAACCAATGTATAAAATTCATCCTGATTTAATCTCTACCGTCGTATATAAAGAATAAATATCGGAAAATATTGTTTTATATGGCGGTATTTAATATCTCTTTAACGCATCATTTCGTTGGCATTAATTTGAAATTAGTTAGTAATAAACCTATATTAAAAGCTGTACTAGGGAAAAACTGACTAAAATATATTCTCCCGTTCTTATCCATTTAAGTAAAGTGTGTGAGCTTTATTTGTAGGTTCATTTAAGGGTATATCTCCAAATAGAATTTACTGATAAGAAGTCAACATGGTTCCCCGCTTTTTGTTCTTCAACCTTTCCTTCCCATCTTCCTTCCACCTTCTTTTCATCATCCTTTTGTTTAAGAAAGCCATCCCCTTTGTTTATCATATGCTAGTTTCGGAAGAAAATAAGTTTCCAGTTGACGGTATTTTCTCGAATTAAAAAAAAACTATCGAAAAGTGTCTCAGAGCAAGTTACACGCCAAGTTAGAAACCTCTGGGACAGCTAGAAATATTATGTACCTACTACATTATACAATTGTTAAATGATCACGTATAAAAAGTAGTTGTAGAGATTTCTGGTTTTAATACATTAAAAATCACATCACATTTTCTCAAATGAAATGCCACCCGTGTATAAAGAATCGTTTCAGAAGTTGCTACAAGGGTTTTTAATACATTAAAAATGACATCGAATTTTGAAAAATATAAAATGCTACCGTCCGACATTTCCGAACGGTTACCTTTCGTTCTTTTCATATAAAGATGGCATCAATACCATAGCTAATGTGAACTTAACCTATTGGGTGGCGGAGTTGTGTGTGGAGATATTTAATGTCAACAAGAAACTCCTGCGTTATGAAAATAAATTGATGAAATTTACTTGAAAATTGCAGTTCACTTTGAAAAGGATTGTGTAATATTTAATTCTTGGAAAAAGAAATGCTCTACTCCCAGTGCTCATTCTCAATCTAACCTAAATGAATGTTTTGAATATATATAGGACAGCTATGTATAACCCTTGCTCTCAAGTTATTTACTATTTGGAGATAAATTGGTGTGGGAAAAATATTGAAAACGTATACCTAACTGTGGGTTTTAGGCCTTTGTGTAACCTTTCAGGGTGCTGGGGAATGCGTTGGGAAACTAAAAGAGATATGCTATGTTCGAAGTTTTATGTTATTTAAATACGTATTTTATTAGACCTCACTTAAAGTATGTTACTGTTAAATGGGATGGGATATAAGTAGGCTTGAGTCCTGAATTAAATCGAGCGCAGCGAGGAGTATATGGGTTTGTGAAAAGAACCACAATGGACCTGTTAAGGACCTGACTAGATTGTCGAGAGAATAACTTGAGTGAGAATCACTCGCAGACCGAAGAATCACACTCGCCGGAAGGAATATATCTTACATTATTTTTAAGAAGATTTATTCACTCAAGGTGTTAGCAATACTTTACAAAAGCCATCAGACTACGTTACAATTGATCATAAACATAAGATAATGGAGTTAGAAGGTGGAGCCAACAAATAATTCTAAATTTAATGTTTTTCGCGTAACGTATGAGACTAGTACCTTTGGCGTTGTAGTTGCGGAGGGACACCAGACACTTTTATCGCTTGCATTACATAACTTCGTATATAATCGAGTAGTTCTTAACCATTAACAATACCTATGTGAAATAGATCTTGTATGCTTAGTGTAAAATCATCCTTTGTCATACACTCCAGCGGTTTCTTGAAAGGGGACAGACTGTTTTTATTCTGTTTTTGAATTGCTTGCAGATTAAATAATGTATTTATGTTCTACAATTGTTTATGAATGTGGCGAATAGGCACTCACAACCAGTAAAGGTGTTTGGATTTAGTTGCCTCTAACCAATACGAGGATTGATAAAGGCAAGGAATGAGAAGGAATATTTGTTGATTTAGTTGCAGTTTGGTAATATTCGCTAAAGGAAAATTTGCTGTAACCAATGGGTTAGATTTATGTAAGCCAATACGGTCACTTTGTTCCAGCGTAATGCATTTTTATACTACCTAATTAATCTTTAAAAATAAAAATCATTAAATATAACCTTTTCTCTCAGATGGATCACTTTGCAGTCATTTTTGTCGTACTCAAATGACAGAGAAATCCATATTGATTATGTAAATATTCAAAGTATGGAGTTATTAAATCCTTAGTAAAGAACGGTAACATTTATTTATTTTGAAGAGCAGGCGAGACATCTAATTATAGTTTTAAATGCCATTGGTTAAGAAAACAATATGGATACAGTTTGGTTCATTCATAGTTTATAGGTCTTATCTGATAAATATTGAAAGGAGATATTTTTAGTGTACTTATAATGTAAAAATGATTTTCTAAAGGTAGAATATGATTAATCAAGAATTATCACGTGATTTGTACGACTTGATGGCGTGTTACTCATTGGTAACTTGTCCTCTCATGAACCATTACCTCCACGCACATAGTACATCCCACACCATTCGTGCTGAACTAGCAGGGAAATATAAAATAGAAAAAGAGAGTGGGCTCACTTCTACTTGCATGAATCATCCCACGGTGATATCATTGCTTGCTTGATTCCATTTCCCCTCCCCTAATGTGGGGTTGGGGGATTAAGTTCGTGATCCTTAGATAAGCGGTGCGTGGGAGTATCTCCATTTTGTCATTCCGATCTTTTTGGTATAGTTTTTCGCTCTCTCTAAACTTATCCTCTTCCCCATTTCGTCCCCGCCGCATTCACCCTTTTGCCCGCTCTCTTCAGCCTTTACCCGCCTCCCGCGGAGCAGCGGGGGGCGGGGGAATGAGAACGGGCCCATTCGATCGGAGTCATGCCTCGTTTTGCAAGGAAACCTTTGGATGCAAGCGCGGCGAAGGGGCGCGGGAGGGTGTGAGGTGGCAAAAGTCTGAAGCGATTTACGGTTTAAGGGGTTCTTCTTTAAAGGCCCCTTTAACGTCCGACAAGAATCTAGGGTGAGGAGGGGGGGGGGCGTGATCGCTACCCACATCTGCTGTTCCAAAGCTTTACTCTCGCTGCATTCAAGGGACGTGGGCCCTTTTCAAAATGCGCTCAAGCGCCATCATTTACGGGGTTCCCCTTCCTCTCTTGCTTTTCGGATGGCTTCCGCGTTTTTCAGGAACCCGCGCATCATTTTCGAATGGCCTCACACGAGAGATAGGAAGTTGAGATTTTTCTCGCGTAATATCAGAGTCGTGTTCGGGGAACTCGCAATAAGGGTTCGTGGATCTGACGAGGAGAGATGTGGAAGAGCATTCCGGACCAACGGCCGTTATATCCGGATAGGAAGAATTCCGACTGAGTTATTTTGAAAATGTATCCTCGAGGCAGGGAATGAACCGATAAAAATCTCATCTCATGCTCTCTACGGTTATCTCAGCAAATAATGTCGCGTAAGTTGTATTTCTGTTGTATTATTTCTGTATTTAAGCGCGAGCCTTGTTTTGTCCTCTGCATAGATACAAGAATGGAAAAAACAGGCACTTATCAACCTAGTGAAATGGTAATAGTGAAACACAAGAATGCTGGAAATGTAATGACTCGGTCGGTGACTCTCTATCGGAGAATGACTTGCTTCTGTTCTCTTAAATTCCCTCACTTAATGTATTCAGTGACAATGTACATCTAATGAAGGAAAGTTATTAAAAGGGGATATAAATCGATGACTTTCCGTTTCCTTGTTTTGACATACCTGCGTTATAATACTGAGTTAACCACTTCCGCCAGTGGCTAAAGGTTTTCAGTGAAACTTTGAAAAATCGAGCTTGGATGAAATCTGCAACAGAGAATTGTACAGCTTTGCAGGATGCGGAATTATAGGAATTAAACCACTAAACCTGATTATTAGGAAATTAAATGATCATTAAGATGCAAAAACATGTGACGAGTATTAAGAGAACCAGGACGTAAGAATGATGCAAGTAGTGATAGGTCAAGATGTGATGAAAGTGAAAAAACTTCTTCCGTTACGATAAAAATTTAATTGCCCATGGAAAACGTACATGAAGAACTTGTGGTTGTCCCTATAACGACTTGCGTATAGGAACTTCCTCAACCCACGTCCTCGCCTACTTACTTGGACATTTTCTATATTATCTAAGGAAAGAATGGCCAATAAAACATTCACTTCTCTTCTTAAAGCATAAGTTTTAAATGGTTTTTCATTGGAAATAATTTTTTTAAACCGTACTGTTACGACTCGGCTATTATTTAGCAAAATGTCTTGTGACACGTGACACGCGTTATCTTTAGACGGGAGTACCAGTACCTTTCGAAGCACTTGATGTTATGTTAGCTAGTTGAGTATATTTTATGTATGCCTAAGTTCAATGAATCATTCTTTTTCGTTTCTATAAGTATATTTTTGCTTTCATTTTGAAGGAGGCGAAAATGTGTTATTTGCGCACAAGCTTACTCCAATAATAAAAACAATCGTTAATTGCACTAGGTAGCTGGGTGACTTGCGTTATTGCTTGGGAATTTGATGATTTTGAGAGTGTGGAGGATTATCAAACTATGACCCTCGGCCCCCAATAAGTCTCCACTTAATGCATGTAGTCGATCATTTTGAAACCTTCCGTTGAATATTCGAACAATTGACCTCAGTTTTATGCCTTCCGAACCGCTGAAGAACTACGTTTAATTGGCGTATTTTGGGTTGGGCGTGGGGCGTAATGAAGGTAGTAATCCTACGTAGAGATTCCTAGTTACGCCACTAAGGTGATCACTAGTCACGTCCATTCGGAATCCCTTGCTGAGCGCAGTGCCACCATCTCTCGCCGTGTGCTATTATTAAAGATGATGCATGCTCCTCTGAAATGGGGCTCGTCGAATGTCTCGGTGTGCTGCGGAGGGCGTGCTCAGCGGAGGGGATCCCAGTGTCTCCCTGCCCCTTCTCCCCCATCCTTCTGCCCTGCTCTCTCTATCCTCCTCTTTTTTTCTTTCTTTTTGATTCGCCTTCTTGTACTTTCATTCTGCTTCAATTTCATTCGCTCACAGTCAAAGAGTCAGGGATAGACCTAAAATGTGAGTAAATCGAAAAAAATAACGCGGTGATAAATGCTTTTCGGGTTCAACATCTCTTATTAAATACAATTAATGGGCATATTTTAGAATTGATTTTTCATAGCTACAAACCAAATTATGGGTCTCCTCATCGTGGTATCCCTCGAAAGCAATTTTTTACTCGATTGGGCCTCGGAGAAGCTTTTTAATGCTTTGAGTCGTTTGATGTACGCCCAAAAAATAGCCTTCAACTGTTTGTTCACTGGGTCCGCTCTTATGGGGGAGCTTGGGAAAATGATAACCATATGAAGGTTTCCTATACCTTTGGAGGGAGAATGGTATAAAGTCGTTTTGATGGTGTTTATACTGGTAATGCGTGTGATGTAAATACTTTTTTGCAACAGATACTCAATGAAACTATTGGGCATAACTTGAGGTTGCATTTAGTGTGTTTAATCATAAAATTAAATTGGAAATAAAAACATTGCACCGCGTAATTAATACCCACTACGACATTGACATGAGTAAATAAATACTGAGTCCCCATTAGGGAAAAAGCAATAAGATTCTTGAGTGTTTGAATTTCTTCATGTTATTGGGAGTATAAAATGGGGCAACAGTTGTAGGTGACGCGTGCTAAATTCTAAAGTTTGTTTTTAAAAAATGTGATTTTTTACGGTCTCATTTTTTATTCACAAATTTGAATAAGGAATGTCAGTTAAATTACCGCCATACATAATAATAATTAGGGTATATCGTAATGGCTGGCAGGTGGAGGAATGATTCGATTTTATCTTTTTCCACAGATACACTCTGTATTAGTAATTTCCAAATGTCTCTCTTTTTAAAAAATAAGGTTGTTATATTTTCGAGCCTCGAGAGATTCTAATGCAACTCATAATTGACTTTTGACATTGATTCCCGAAAAAAGTTTCAATTCCAATGTAAGACTATGGTTTGCATAATGAACATTTACTTTTGAGATCCTCAGTATTTTATGCACTCTTTCATTCCAGCAACTTTCTTACCTCATGAAATTTTCCTCTGCTGGTTCGAGTTAAATCACGTATGAATAAGCAAGCTCATGAGAAACTAGTTAATTTCAGCATTTTTATTTAGAATATACCTATCATATGTGGTTTGTTTTTCCTCTGGTTTTTCCTAGTCTACTGTTCCGCAATGCTGCGAAATACTGATTTTGTAGGGGATGGAAACTTGAAAGCCTTGAATGTAATAGGACAAAGCTACGGTCATCCGTCTTATTTATCTAAATTTTATTTATAGCAAACATAGTTTCACTAAAATTAATGCTAGGCAATCGTAATGTGAAGTAAATTTTATTTTTCTATATTTACTGTTACATGTATATATTCAGAACATTAATTTCTTTTTCGGTATCATAAAATAGTCAAGAGGTAGGCGCATTATTCAAATTTCGGTTTTATATCCGGAGGAGCTCTAATAAATTGGGCGAGGCTTGGTGAAAACTTCTTATACGCAGAATTTTCCTTTCCTCTCATCATTTTCTGTTTCCACCGCTATCTTTTCTTTGCCACCCATTCCTTCTGCGTTACCGTGTTGCGCAAACCTCGGCTAATGAGAACGGATAGTATATTCTTCCGCCCTCGTCGTATACATAAAACGCAGCCGATTTCTTTCGCCAGACTCTTCTTTCTCGGCGTCCCTTTATTCTCCCCTCGTCCCTTTTACCTTATAAAGGGTCGCTCGACTTGAGCACCGCGTAAGAGGAGTGCGGGAGGCCGGCGCACTTCGACTTTCACCCTTCATTTGTCAACCGGCTGGGTTATAGGGCGGGAGGGGGGGGTGACTGAGTGTGCGGGGAAGGGGGGGAGGCAGTGGGATGGAGACGTGGGAGATAGAGGAAAGGGGGCGTTGGGGAGGTGGGCGGGAAACATGGAACTGGATTGGGTGCTTGCTCGATTAGGTTTCCCTTAGGGTTGATGTACGCGAGCCGCAAGTATCGTAAGAGAATTTCAAATATAATTTGCGGGAGAAATGGGAACTGAACTGATAAGAGGCCGAAGGCGTTTTTTTTCAATGGAACTGTTTCGGGGACACTCATTTCAAAGTTCCTTTGATCTTCCGTTGTATGTATGATTCATCGAATGCTCCAAAAGGGCATGCAAAAGCGAACAATCTACATCACTTTAGCTTGCTTCATGGAAAGCTAATCGAGGAATCGAGTGCTCAAGATTTTTTCGAGAGGAATTTATTTTATAAGAGAGATGAATTATATTGTTTCTTTAGGAAGTTGCTCAAATTTCTTATGATTTTTCCGTAGTAGTCTGATCTCTGAGGTTTTTCAATAAATATATGAGTAGATATTTATGTGTCAGTGGTAGATATAATGAAAGAACGAGACATTAGGTACCTACATACTTGTGAAATCGTTTCAAAATAACTATTAAAAATATAAAGAGAAGTTCATGAACTGTAAATTTACTTGCTTTAAATAAGGATTTTATAATTTAAGCACCTTATATGATGGCTTGAGTTGCATTTTACTATTCCTAGTTAAGTAAATCAAAATCTTACAACAGTTGGTTCTTGAGTCATAAATATTTTTCTGGTAGGTACCCTACGGTGTAGAAGAAGGTATTTTCCTGGGAAAACTAGTACGCATCACATCCCGTGGCTTACTTTTTTCAGCCATTAGCCTACCCATATCTCAGTATCTTCCAGTCAAAAGCCATTTTCTTTTCTTAAGGACTCACACTACGCTTTAAATTTAAGTCTCCAGTTATCTTTATTTTATGGGTATGTATCCCTTAATATAGTTTCGATCAAGGATTTCTACTTATTTTTGGGTAAAAATATTATGCTAACGCATTGATTCTTATCTTAAACTCCTCTTGTTCTTTCCTCTCCTCTTATTTCTCCCACCTCTACTTTGGACATGTTTATGGTTGACATGGGTTTAGTGAATGTTTATGCATTTTTAGAAAAGGAAGAAATACTTTGATTAAATATATAATTAACAGTCGACACCATAAATGCAGCAGTAAGAGGAGTAAATAAGAGCTGTTTGTTCAGTAATTAAAAATCTTTAAAATATTTTTGTCGATGGGTGAACCTTGACTCTTGTCCTCTTAATTGACCTGAATAAGCTCCCGCACATTTGTAGAAGTAATTCATTTCCATTAAAGAGATAACGTGTTTGAGTGCAATCATATTTTCGTTTTGTAATTTGGAATATCGGCTCTCTAGGGCATTGTCAAGTGCTATGCATTTCCAGTTCCCTAAATGATCTCATGACTTGGAAGTTTCTTCCGTTGTCTACAATCTGGTTGTAGGATCTCCCTCGAGAAACAGGGATGTTTCGTTTTCGGTAATAGATGCACGAACTGCTAGAACTGGAATTCGAACTTGGACTGCGAAAACGGCTTCAATTTCAAAGCAACGGGCAAGAATGAGAGTTAACTGCCTTGTGAACGGGCACACACGGGAATTCATGAAGCTAACCGCTTAAGAGGGCATTGTACGCAGAGGGACCGACACTTATTCCACACGATCGGCCGAAACACTGCTGTGCTCCCATAACACTCGCCTCGGAGTGCTTTCGGGAAAATAAGAATTTGGCTGCCCGTACGATACGAAAGAGAGAGGGTTAGACAGGGGGTTTGTACGTTTGCGCATGTGCACTTGAGTGCGAGGGAGAACGGAGAGGACGTGTTTTTCTTCCTTTCCTTCCCAATTCCCTTTACATCGCTCTGGCTTGCCAACATTCCCGTGAACCGCAGTGCAGGGCCTCGGTTCTCCCCGAAGTGGAGGGGGTGCCCTGCGATAGTCGTAGTTTCCTGGAAGGATGAAATGCGTGCGGGGGAATAAGGAATTTTGCTGGCTCTCCGGATGTTTAAAAATTCCTCAACTTTAAAGAACTATGCCCAATTCTATTTCGTTCGATGTGTTTCTATGGCATTAATGGCAACTGGTAACGTAGAGTAGGCCGTTCGTCCATCACACTTTTAGCTGTCATTGGAAGTATAACGTTGCCGATTAAGAATTCCCTCGGTGGAAAATCGGCCAATCGGTGTGAAGAGGTGTAAATTATAGAGTTAAGGTACCGTATGAATATTGGGTCTTAATATTACTCCCATGATAGAATTTACATCCAAATTGGTAAACGAGCACTTGTTGTCATTCAAATAAATTAATATGTCCTCATGTGTCCATATTTTACAATCTAGTAACTATAAAAATAAAGTTAAACACATGTGTACACATCTAGCTGAAAATAAGGACGTCCTTATTCTACAATATTTAAATTTTTGTGGAAAACGTCGTGTTTTTAGTAGCTCTCCGTGGGAAAGATATCGAAGGTGCGAATTCATGAGATTTTTAAGCTTCGACATCGGTGTTATATTCTTAATAGCTTTAGCTTAAATTTGTCTGCTTATGCATCTGTTTTTGTAATTCCTTTTCTGATTGATTTTTTATGGAAATTTTTGTCGGTTTCCTTTCGATACTTCGTAACTTTTTTTCACTTTTCGTTTTTATGATCTCCAGTACTAATATTCCCATCTCCGTATCATTGACGATACCATTTAGCTAACTTCAATAAGTCTGAATTGGTAATTCTGTCTAAAATTCTACATTCATCATTATTTGATTTTATTACTTAATTATTTTGGCCTTTGGTTTGACTAGCTGGTGCATCTGCTCACCTTTAACTTATCATTATTTATTTGAAAACTCCAATGTGTTCAAAAAGTGGAAAGAAGCTATGCACTTACCATCCCTTTCACGGTATAGGTTCTACGTCTTTATTCCAACTTCTCATCACTCACTTCTCCCTCCCCATAGTTTCTTATTTCTTTTGACCTTATTTCCCTCCTTTACCATTTTCCCATCCATGTTTTGCTATTTTTCCTTTCTCCCCCTGCTTTCTGGGATCTCTCTCTCTCTCTTATTTATTTTCCACTCACTGCGCTTCGAAATCCCTGCATCTCCCTTCGCTAACCCCTTCCCTCCCTCCCTTTTTTTCTGATCGAATGGGATGCTGACGCCGGCGGCCACCCGGGGCTCTTCATCCGAGCTCCACGAAGCCGTGAAGGGGTTCTGCGTGGGAGGGGGCGGGGAAAGACACAGGCGG
>LYUA01000416.1:517717-529667 GCA_002093875.1 Calopteryx splendens
TCATCGCAATAAAAATTATTTGTGGAGTTCACCAAGCTATTTTCATTTCCACAATAAATTGAATTGCGAATTGAAATTCGGCAACCACCAGTGGTCTCTGAATTAAAAAAAAACTTCCACGTTTTTTCTAGCTGTCGAGGTAGATTAATGTTTCAGACTGATACAATGATAAAATGCTAAACAAAATATACTGTTTCTTAAATAAATTCCTTTCTGTCATATTATTATTCAGTAAGGCGTTCTAACTTGCTACTAAGTATATGCAAGCGTTTTTGGCAAGCCATATCCGAAGTTTATTTTGGCAATTTTTTACTCCAGGCCTCCAAAAGCAGCGGCCCTTTTAAGGATGGAAAATCTTCATTTTTTCCCGCTCCATTATTCCGTGTCGCTTATAATCTTGATCTAATTTGCTTTTGCTATCGAGTGTCGCCTTCCCTCGGCTCCTTTCTCAATAAGGAGAAAGTTATGAGGGAAACACGAGAGGATTCGTATCCCGATGTTCAAATTATGAGTTACTCACACCTCCACTTTCCGCCCTTCCCGAATTCTTCCAGGTACGAACGCTCGCCCAAGAATGGCTTGTAATAGGAGAATAATTGTGGCGCCTGCTCCGATTATCCAGATTATTGCCTTCCCCCCCCCCTCATTCTGACCTCCTCCTCCATCGCTGGACTACTCCGTCGTCCGGTTATGGCGCTTATGATTTCCTTCTGCCGTTCGAACCGTCGCTGCGACCGTGATGGATGGCTGTCACCGTGCTTCCGTCGGAAATCGACGTCATTGGGTATGACAAATGAATGGGAGGGTACGCGCGCAATCCATCACGATCGTCCACTTGGGACCCGAAAACGAAAAATCAAAGTGATTTCGCTCTTTCCTTCCTCCGACCCCTTCTCTCGTCCTCCCAATACCTGTGCATACATATTCGTCCTCCCTCGTGAGCAGATACCTGAGTGAATCCGCACTCCTCCATCTCTCTTCCTTTCCCTTCTCATTCGCTCGCTGTTTCTTTTTTCTCCTTGTCACTACCGTAGCGTGTTTTCATCTTTTAATTCACCGCGTGACCTCCGGTTCCACGCGTCACACTTATGTTAAGTATCAATAAACAAAAGGACTCAACGATAGCCTCTTTTTTCTTTGGTTAATTGATTCGAGAGTCCTCCAGCACGCAGTTCGATTGAGAAGACGCGTAATTACGGTCGCATAGTTTGGATGCCTTGAAAAGAATAATTGAGTCTTCCCCGTTGGTCCAGTCATAAATTCTGGGTGCCATTGGTGCTGAAAAACTTACACTGGGAACGTCAATCTGGAGCGATCGGTTCTATTTTTCATGCAAGCGGAATGAACACATCAAATAAACGTTTTTAGGTGACTAACAGACGCGCGAGCATACACCTCGGAACATATTCTGCCTCAGTGGCTCTTCACCCGCGAGTAAAAGATTTGGGAAGCCGGGGAACGAAATCTTCTTTAGCAGTCAACCCGTTGGACCAATTATTTACGCCCAGTTGAAACTTCATTTTTTCTGAGGAGTCGATTATTAATCTTTGCTCGATATTTTTTGCTGTAGGTAGTGTCCAGAGTTTCTGACTTTTTCTGGCATTTCTCTGCGAGTTCAGCCATCTACCAGTAGCCTAAAAAGAATATTGATATCCATTTGAAGTTCTGTACTTGGGTTTTCCACTTTGCTGACTCAGTTGGCCATAGCATCCCTAGATCGTGCTTGTGTATCTAATTCCTGGCAGTCTTACTTTTTGTTATTTTTATTTATCCTATATCTTCTTCTTCGCTCCATGATTTAGGCAGTTTTACATGTAAGTTGATTTCCAATTACTTCTATTCTCCTTTATTCTCTCATTTCAACTAGGTTTCTTTTCTTGTTTTATTTTTCAGTGTTCTTTAAATCGTCCCGTTTATAGCACTAAATTTATTTAATTTTTGTCCTTCATCCCGGCTACAGTCACATTTTAGGTCTCCGCCTAAATATTTAAAATATTTTGTGTGTTCAAAAATTGTATAATTTTAGTTATTACTGGTTGAGCTCCCAAGAAGGACATAACTTTCGTTTTGCCCACCGATATTTTAAAGCTATATTCTGAGCATGTATGGTGTCGCTTGTTAATGCCTCTTTGGAGGTACTTTTCACTCTCCGCTATGAGTGTTAGACCATTAGCATATATGTAGTATTATATTTGATATTGTACTTGCATCTAATAGTATTCCTGTCTTGTGATTCATTTTACATCTGTGAATGATGTCGTCCATATACATATTAAAAAGAGTTGGAAAGATAGCACAACCCTGTCTTAGTTCTTTATTAATTGTAACCAGTTTTGTTGTCTTCTTACTCATATCACTGATTATTTCTGTTTTCGTGTGGAGGCTATGAATGACATTTAAAAGTATCCTTGTTAGTACATAATGTTCCACATTTTCTCTCTGTTGACACTGTCGAAGGCTTTTTAAAAATCAATGAATGCGAAAACAGTTTTCCTATTAAATTCGCGGTTTTTCAATAATTTGTTGCAAAATAAAATTCCATCGTTGGTTGACCTTCTCTTTCTAAAACCCATTTGTACTTCCCCAAACAACACTTGGATGATGGTTTTTAATCTGGCGATAAAGTTCCATGAGTAGAATTTGTTAGCCGTGCCTAAGAGGCGTATTTCTCCTCAGTTTATAAATATTTAAGATATATTTTGTTTAAAAGCTGCTTGTGTTTCATGACCAATATTAGCTACACCACAATTCTTTCATAAAAATTTGGGTGAAGTGTAGGAGACCGAAAGCACTCGACCAAAGCAGATTCCAAACTAATCGGCCGTATATGCGTTCCTGAGATAATTAAATTTTGTCATAACAGCGAATTAATAACAATTAAAATGAGCTACTTTCGAAATAGTTTCAGAAAAATTGAGATGTTATACTTTTAATTATGTTATACAATGAAATTAGCTACACGATTTTAAACTTTATTATATCTGTACCATTTCATGTTTAAGGGCTACAGAAAAATAATAAACGTAAATATAATACATATTTTATTACTCCCAAGTCCAGAAAATAACTGAAAATCTCGTAATAATACTCGAGTGCGAGATACGGACCTCTTTATGCCCTGGTGTATGTGTCCCGTGAAAGCTTGAAGTTGAGATGGACGCCGAATTTGATGACACCGATCGTTTCGAGTTTGTTGATTCTGACCCGTTTATTTTTTAGTGCTTAATTTGGTTTTTCCCATTTTTTTCTTAAACTTCCCTCGACATTTTTCAAATGAATACCTAGTTATGATTCTTATCTTTCAAACAGCACGAAATTTTATCGTAATCGTCAGAGAGTAGCCCTCAAACTTCTAAACTCAATATTTCTCTGTGGATTACTATGACCATGAACATTATTTCATGCTGTTACCTGAGTATGAACTCATATAGGTTGGGTTGAGGATTGGTGAAAAATATTAATCCATAATATAATAATCAATTGTGTAATGGCCTTAAATTTAATAAGCATTCTTTTGCGATGGAATAAAATGAGAAATTCAGCACCTTTGTCGACTTCATCCATTCGTTACGCCGGTGACAGTGGAGTGGAACCTCTCGGCAATTGAATCGTGGTCATTACGCAAGTTTTCCCGGCTGAAATTGTCCGGTTTGTACTTCTTTTCAAGTAATCGATTCCTCACATTTTTCGTGTCCGTCCCTCCCCTCGCAATCATTACTTATTCCTCTTTTTCTCCCCAGAACTGTTCCTCTCCAGCGCAGTGTTGGTGTCCGACTGATCCCATTTCCCTTTCACTCGCGTCAAAGAAAATTAAGGGCATGAATAAAAAGGATGCGACATGAGGCACAAATAAAAATCGAGTGGGCGTGGAAACTGGAAACATTTTGCCTTGCGGTGTCGGCGTGACGCTATTACTCACGTGCGCGGAGAAGGCCGGAGTGGCTTCGTGATGAGCTCGTGGTAGGGCTTGTGGGGTGGGGGAGAGAATGGAGAGGGTTGGTAGGTTGGAAAATCTTTAATTTGCTAAGCACTATAAGTCAAATTGGCGGGATCTAATTTACTCCATACACCTATGTAGGTTAAAACTCACGCTCTATTTCATCCGACCCAATCTCGAAGCGTGCATTTTACTTTCAATCTTGCCTGCCTTCTGAAATTTGCTGTCGATTTAATAACTTGTTTCGTAGAACGTACCTTATTACCACACGTACCAAAAACTTAAATATGCTGCTAGTGATACATGGCGTATGTATTTTCAGCGACCGAAGCACTTTAGTTACTCATTTGATATTTTTTTGCCATTAGCATTAATCAAACTCTTGAATTGTTATTTTTTAAGACAAACCGTGTCGGGAAATGGTGTTTAGATATCTTAGGGGCAACTTTATTTTCTTTACATAAAACTCATTATTGGAAACATTGAAAGAAACATAGTGTGTTTTTATGCATAGTAAAAAACCTTTATAACTGTTTATCGCAAGGAAAAGATTTTATTCGCGTGTAAAGGTATGCATACATTGCATTGCAATGTTATTTATTCAAACAGTAAAATAAAAGTAAAATAATGATTTACCTATTGTCATTATGGTTTTTGGAATCTCCAATTACTTTTATCCATTGTTTTCATTTTAAATATGTGAACAGAGGTCATTTAATATTCTCGTGAACATATTTGCGCCGATATCACTTAGGATAGAGAACTATTATAATGCTAGATATTCATAAATTGTTGATACAATTAAAAAATTTAACACTGAATTTATTACAAGAGTTATATTTTTAACCGTTTACTTTTGCTTCGTAAAGTCATTGATGTGAAAATTGATAAAACATTAACCTCCATTTACATAGATAAGATAGGAAAAAACGACAATGCTCTGAGAATACCGATGCTATTTAACGGAAAAAAATGCAATGTTTGTTTAGAATTTAATATCGAGAGTGATGCAGTTCCGCATCTTTCTTTCTGGTGTAAACGTCGGTATCATTGAAAAGTAATGAGAAATTCAAATTTTTGGCAATATGCAAGTCTATTTAATTGGATGAATTGGGGTTATAAACGCTCACCCTTAACGGATTTGAGCCCCACATCGGGTAATACCTCGACCCAGTACTTATATATCTTTTGAAGAACAATTGCCAATGTGACCGGATTTAAATTGTCTTTTAATTGGCCTAGTGAGAAAAAACTGTTTGATTAACTCACACTTGAAAGTATTGAAATGGTATCATCAAAATGGGAAATGAAAAATGGTCAATGGAAGAAAAGTTTTTATGCTCCATTTTGAAGAAAATATTCATTTCCTGTTTATGTATTGTGCCAACTCTTGACTCAAAACATTCCCATCTGTCTCGTCGTAGTTTGCGCTCGGGCGCGTGGGATTGCTTGTTTTCGTCGCCTTGTCTCATCATTCATCGTAATAGGACTGGCTCCATTGGCATCCACGGGATGAGAAGGCCATGAGGATGGGGGAAACGATTCTCACTCTATGAAACAATCTATAACCATGTAGATACTCTGTAACATTGGATTGATTGAACTATAACTCGAGTGGGCATAGGCCCTTCAAGTGAGGAGTAAGTTTACACGGGCGCGAAACCCATAAAACTAGGATTAGTTCGTCTCTCATGGACCATGAAAACATGTGACGTAATCATGGAAACAAGGAAAGCAGTCAGGCCTGTTTTAAGTATTTTTTCCGTAATCTCTCCACGGGAATGGGGGGAGAGCTTGGGAGGCGAACTGACAAACTCGAAAGAATTTAAGCGGGAACGATATTTTTGTTCTTTGGAGGTATAAATGCGAGGTAATCGGCCGATTTATCACATAATTCAATCTCGGAAAGAGATTTTTGAATAAACCATTCAATTCAATTAAGTTCTAAGGTAATTTTTAATAGTTTCTAATGTTTTAGACAAATTTTCTTTCAGTAAAATCGGATTCTCATTCCGTTCATTTCATTAGGAGGAGAAATTCCATATAAAAAGATCACGTACACTACTGTTTATAATTACGATAGAAATTGACAATTTTAGAAAATGAGTATAATTCAATTATTTATTTCACTACAGTGAGTAGCTGTAATTGAATCGAAATAGCTTGGAATCGCACATACATATTACATTAATGTATGCAAATCAATCATTCCTTAGGTAATTAATTAAATTCATAGATATATTGGCTACTACGCCCTTTTCTTGTCTTTCAATTGCTTCATTTGGAAATTCGATTAATCTAATTCAGTCAAGTCGATTTCATCACCACATAACACTTCGTTCGACGCAGGAAGTTTCATGAGGAATAAGATCGCAAATGAAACCTCGTTCCAATGATTTATCGGCTGCTGAAGTCCAGCTGTTTAGTTTCGATGTAACTTATTCCACTCTTGCTGATGCTTTCATTTTTTCGTTGTTTTCAAGTGTTGTTCCCCTGGCAAAACCTATATTTTGATGCGCACACCTCGCACGTGAGGATTTGTGAATAGTAGGGATTCTGGTACGTAATAAGTGTTTAGATAAAGGCCGGAAAATAATTATCGTGGTCCAATAGCTGACTGATGTGAGAGGGATACGCAGACATGGATCTTAATTTGAAATTATAACTGAAAGAAGATACTGAAAAAAATTGAAATTTTTCATGGATAAAATTCAATCTTATAATTGAAAGTTGAAAGGCTCACCCTGAGATTTTAGCTGGCCGTATTTATTCTCATAGCGGCCAATACGGCAGACCATATTTGACACCAATTATACGTAAAAATCTTGGTCAAGATATTTCTCATTGCGATTTCTTAATACAACGATGTTTTCATTTAGATTTAGTAGAAAAAATTCTTTGGTCGACATAATAGCTGCCTCGAGGGCCAATTCCGAAAGAAAATAATTAGTTACGCCACATTTCCAAAAGCGCCTACGACAACCTGTGTTTATCAGCTGGAGAAGGGGTCAGTCGTGGGAGATTATTGCGGAGGAGCTGATTGGTCTTAGCCGATCGCTCGTGTAGAAACATTTTCTTTCTTCTTTCACCCTCTCTCTCCTTCCATCTGTCCTCCTCCTCCCATTCTGGCCGCGCCAACTCTTTCTTCTTAAAGAGGGTTATTAAAACTTTATGATTAAGTAGGATTTGTATTCTCAGAAACGCTCTACCTGCACATGGGCGGCCCACGTTTATCTTTCTTGAAGCCTAAATAAAATGACGGAATATGGTGATTGCGTCTACAGATTAGTTTTGTCCGTGGAAGTTTGCCGTACCATTTGGAGATCTGCCAGTTTGGTGCTAATTCCTTCCCTGGAGTTGTCAGATTTCGTGTACAGCGATTCCATATCACGATTGGAGTGGGACTAATTTGAACGCACATTATTTTATCTATGTCCTTGTTTTAAGTTTGTAAAGTCGGAAGATCGTGGATCTGCTTTAGATAGGTATATTGACAGGCATGTTGTCATTTTAAAAAGCTCTGTAGATGTGAAGGTATTACGTAAATAAAAAATATGCAATAATAGTGCGTAATACAAGAGGTATATATATTTCATAATTAATGCTGCTCGGAATAATAGAGACCTCGTCGCCGAATACTTCATTTTTGTGGAGGTTAAAGTTTTAATCTTAGTTTCTTCTGAGGGTTTAATGAAATAGGTGCCAGCGCCTTCATGAGCCGGAAACTGAAGCGAAAAATGAAAACCTTACTCTAGAATTTTGTAATTAATTTTTGCAATGATCCTTAATCTTTTTTTGCACCTGGAATATAATCTGTAGTTCATTGACAAGGATAATTTACAACTAATTATCTCGGGATGGTCTTGAGGACACATGGTTAACACTCTTTGGGAGCAGTTTTGATAGATCGGGTTTTCGATCATTTAAACTATCGAGCGTCTTGGACTCCCTTAGTGTGAGGGTAAATGCGGTTGAAAAGAGATCGAGTCGGTTGCTTTTGGTTGAAAACAAGAAACCCAATATTATAGCGTATAGTATTGTCACTCATTATATCTGTTAAGGGCAGATTGGTGACGGAAACAATGGAAACATGGGCGCATTGTAAAAAGGGATGGTGGAATAGGAAATGAGTCGAAGCCGGGAATCATAGAGCAAGCGCGTACTAAAGAGCGGAGAGAAACAGGAAACAGATCGAATGGAAAGCGGGAGAAGTGTTTGGGAGGGCAGATTAAAGTGCGAAGGGTGATGGAGCGGAGCGAGGTTCATCATATTAAAATCGTGAGTAAGATCACGCTTTCCTCTTCCTTTCTATAGAATTGGAAGCCGTAATTATAACGGGGAGTGGGTGTCGGTTATAGCGGAGACCGGGGCTGCCTGCCGATTGGACCGGCCGTCTCTCCTCTCTCTCCTCCCACTCCCTCCCCCTTCAGTTTTTTCTTCGCCCATGCTCTATCACTTTGCGCAACGCGGGACTAATTTCACCGCTCTTGTTCTGGCCCGAAAAGAAAAACGGTTCCTAACGCGTCAAACGCACTTATTTAATCACGATAACTTCACGCTCAAATTATAAAAGGGAAACTCCAGATATGTGAGTGATTAATAGAAACAAGGAATGTTGAGCAATGTGATCTGGTTACTTCTAATGGTCGTAGATTTGGTGGTCGCCCCAGAATTATAAATAGGCGTTTATTATACCCGCGCTTATGCCTATATTAATTTGATTGCATCAGCATGGTTAGCTGTTATCTTAAAATTTGATAGTCAGTGATAAAGGCGTTTTTCAATTAGTCTTAGGAAGGAAATATTATTTTAAAGGCAATATTTACAGTTCACCTTATTGTTCTGATTTATTTTATTTTTCTAAGAGTACTTTATGTATTGGTCATTAATGACTGATATGCCTGAAAGCCGTACTTATATAATCAATAGCATAGAAATTTATATGCGCCTCTCTCATCCCTCGTAAAATCTCGATTTGAGAGCCATTGCTTTGCTTAAAAGACATAAGTGCGTAACGCATATGAACATTGCTTAAAACACAATAAGTGAGTGTGAAACTGTTTTGTCGTGACCTACCATCTTCTAGGTGGAATTTTTCAGAGCCTATTATCCTTTACATTTTTGCCCTTTTGAAGTTCACCAGTTATAACATTGGCTAAATTAATTTGTAGATTTGTAGAGTATAACCATCGAGTCAATGTTAATTATTGATGTACATAAAATTATGAAAGTGAAAAATATGGTTGACTGGGACATTTTTCACACATAGAAATAATTTAATTTTTGTGAGGCTGTGGATACAAAGTGATGCTAATGTACCTAAGTTTTATCTCAAGACGTGATCACTTTTCCATTTTTTTTACTTTTTCTAAAGAAGGCTTGAATTAAACAGTATTAAAAAATGGAAATAGAAAACTGTTGACTCCGCAAACGAGATTATTGTAGAATTGTTATCAGGCCACCAAATAAAAAAGTGGGCAGTATGAGGAAACTTCAATTTTTGACGGCCATTCGAAGCGGAGCTCTGTGGAATTTTCCGCTAAATTTCCGACAACCATGTCATGTCACGTCATGTTCCGCGGGCCTCCTTGGCCGTCGTTTATTTTGGGACCGAGCTGCCGCGCATACCTTTTGGCGAAGGAGAACTTGCAGCCATCCCATTCCTAACCAATCCGTCCGCATCTTGGGCCACCGTGTCGGCTGAGTGAGAGGCAAGGGGAATTAGGGAGAGGAGTAAAGGTAGTGGAAAAGTTGGGGGAAGAAGTAGGATGGAAGGGGAGGAAGGCCGAGTGGGGAAACCAGTTCCCTCCAAACGGAGATTATAGATAAGGGCGACGAGAAGAATTAATCCTTTTTGTCGAGCCAAGAGGAATCTCTTTGATTCTTTCCTTGACTCGTTTCGCATGATCCACACGCATGTACTTATAAATACATAAATACATTGCATAAAGGGTTGAAAGGGGGAAAAGAACTGTGTCGGTTTATTTGGCAAAGGAGAAAAAAATTTCTTTTGAGCTATGCGCTTTAGCGGGTGCCACAGGGTAAGCGTTGAGAGTATAAAGAGGGTGGCATTATTTCTGTTGTGAAAACAGGGCATTATAGAAGATTTGTCGTATCCGAAGATCTCAAAGTTGGAAACATCTTTTCTTTCGTAAGCTAGCGACAAACCTTTCATATGTCCGACTTAGACGTGTGTCTTCTTCCGAGGAAGCGTATAAATTCACTCCCATGGATAATAAATAGCAAGAACAATTTATTATGACTGTTTTCTCAAAAAGAAGAATTTCGCGAAGTGGCATCTTTTTTAGACGGCTTATTGAACTTTGTAGCCTTACTCTTGATTTTAAATTCCTTACCTTCCTTAATGTATCATGATCCTAAATCTTAAGTGATTAAGATGAAGTTAATTTCTTGAATATAAATTCAAACCAATGGGTTAAGTCTGCACTGAACAGATTTAAATATTCAAACGAAGTTACTGTTATGAAATATGCTATAAAAAGTTTGCCTATTAATTTTAATTTATTTATCATGTTGAATATTTAATCTTTTCAATTATTGAGATAACTTAGAATTTCAAACGACTTTTTTTCTTCAGAACTTTCCATTCTGAATCTTCATATAGTAGCTGCAGGTATCGTAGAATTTATGTGGAACATTTCTTTCTATAATACTTTGAAAAAATGTCTTTGACTCCGTAACTATTAGAAAAACCCACTCAGGTCATTATGATGTGCTTAGTTAATTTAAATGGGCGGCTCAAAATTCCATGAGATATTTCATCTTACCACTGTTAAGTTAAATGCACATTTTTGTGGTTAAATACTTATCTCATGTTAGCAGTGAGTAACAGATAAAACTTCAACATTTGCAGAAAAAGATCGATGAAAGGATAAACTGACGGCAGTTACACTCTTTCGTTGCGTTTTTGCCTTACACTACCGTTTCGTCATTCAGCCTGCATATGTTCATTTGGATTCGTGATAAAGTGGAAATGAGATACATAACTTTAATCGACCCAACTAGTAGTGAATTAACACGGGGAGTACTCGCGGATATCAACTCTTCGATCTGCGTACAAATCAATTAAAGCGAGTTGGAAACTCGTGTGAAAGGTGTTGACGATGAATTTAATTCTCGATGGGAGAGATACAGGGAAATTATTACGGCGGACCAAGCGGCAAGAAAGTACCTCCTCCGCCTGTGATTAAATGGTGGAAACCTTTCGAATCATAAATGACTATCCATCAATCACTGAGAGCCGAAAAGGGTGCTTTCTCTTTCACGCTCTCCGTGCACCAGGGTTGACTGATGTGAGAGGGAGAGAATGGAAGTGGTTATGAGATGGAAGGGTAGCATAGTCAAGTGAGGGGGGTGGGTGGACGTGTTCGAGTATTTGCAGCTCTGCTCAACCACCAACAATATATGCCTTGCGATCCCCACTGCGCCGCTGTCGGGCGTGCTCTTTATCGATAATCTCTAAAGTGGAACGAAAGGGTTCTCGGAAGGATTAAGGATACTTTCACTGGCTTAGGGAATCGGCATTTCTATTTCTTTGTCATCTTTCCTCCGTTCCTATTACCTTCCCATTTTCGAAGTAAGTATTACAGAAGAGATTACATATGTTAATTATTACAGAAAATACAAGAAATAAATAGTTTAAACGTCGAAATGTAGAGGCCGCAATAAAAAAAATCGCGCTCTTAATCTAAGAAAATGCACTGGCAATCACTCGAACTTTATTCAAATACCTAAGTAAAGGTTTCGATAGATATGTTATATGTCTATATATAGATGAACTTACTTGGGTACTGGGAAAATGTGACGAGAATCTAATAGATCGTATAAATGTTTGTTTCTCTTATTAATCTATCTGAGAATAAGCAGCATGTATATGCGATTCTAATTTGGTTCGCTCGATTAATAAATTACATGAATTGCAGCAAAGGAAAACTAGATTTCTGAAGAGATATTATGACAAAATTACTTGCACATTTTTAATTACCTACTCGT
>LYUA01000416.1:547316-561534 GCA_002093875.1 Calopteryx splendens
CCCCCACCACCGCCGGCGCCGCTCCGCCCCACCCACCTCCGCATTCCTCCCTCTCCCCCTTGCACTCACCCCACGTCCTCTAGTCCTTCCTCCTCTCACAACTCCGCCACACCCCCTCCTCCTCTCACTCATTCGCGCCCCTTCAACCCTCTGACCCACCTTCCAGTTCGATATTTACGCCCCTTCTCAAAAACTACCCTCTAACTCTCACCTTCACTGTTCATTTCCACGAAACCCAAAATCCTTCCTCTTTCCATCTCTCAGACATCCCTCGTCGGGGCGTATTTGTATTGCGTTGCAGCCATGCACGTGGAGTTGATTATAGGGTGAGCGGTGCCATTGGTGGGTGGTGTACTCGGAGAAATAAAGACAAGATTCGATTCCCGCCAATCGCGTGAGAATTATTTTAAACAATGTGTTTTTAATCTTTTATGTTGAAATGCTTGCAGAATTACGGCTCGCTATAAATTCAGGCATCGAGGCATCGGATCTCTCATAGACAATATTCCATCACTTTTGTGACATATGTGTTCACAGCCTCAGTAATTATTTTTAATAACCTTCGTAGGGTTGGTATGAAAGCGAAGTGAAGTATTATTTATTATTGACATATATTAGTATACATATCTCAATTTCGCTCGAGTTATGTAAATTTATTATCATAACTGTTGACACTTAACCAGTATTTGCGCGTAATATTGTATAGAAAACATGTAAGTACAAACGGTATGTTTTCAAACATTGATAAAAATTTCTGGAAAACAAATGAAATGTATCGGCTGTGATTTTACTTTAAATGGATAGAAAAATAATATCTTGGATATTTTTATGTTCATTTTATATAGTAACTTAACCCATAAAAAACGAGAGTGTACCTATCAGTAATCAGTTCAATTTTAAAGTAAGTAGAGTAACATTTGGGCACTTCTGATGGTTTATCTTTTATTAAGAGTAGTGGAGTAATAAAAATATTTTTGCAGACTAGGATATCAGGGGAATAGTGAATGAACAGTACTCAAATGATAGTGGTGTAGGTAATTACGATAAGCGCTAAAGGGTGTTGGCTAATTTGGCTTCGAGCATCTATTTAAGTATCTCATCGATTAAATAAAATTTAATGTGCGTTTTTGGTTTCTCGTGTGTCATTATATTAAAGTGGTCACAATTAAAAGATTATAAAGTGTATCAATTTAAATATGAGGCTGTACAAATGAATCATTTCTTGAATTATTTTGGCACCAGGTTTATGTTAAACCTTTTGTGAATCCTTATTAGTCGCATTTGATGGAATTTGCAACTAACAATTTAAGGTCATACCTGCATGTATGTAATATGACCCAAATGCTACCAAAAATCAGCCAACAATGGGCATCGACACTGATTTTTTTAGATTAATAGATCTGAGGATTGAAATAAACATTCCAAGCCCCACTAAGGATAAAACCATGCGTCCCGGGTAGGTTTCCTTGTTTATTTCCTTGAGTTGATTTAAATTTCACTTTTCCCATGCTGTTTACCAGCTGCTCTGAAACATGCATTAAGGGCACGGGGCATAACTCAAAAGTTATGGAGAAGCTGTTAGCGTTTTCTTCAGTTGATGGGTATCATATATCGCGAATGCTCATATTTGGACATTCGCGGCGGCTTTGTTTCATTTGTTTGTTTGATTCACTTCAAGGCTAAGCCAGGAGATAATTATGTCCCGGGTTTAAAAACCAAGCGTGATATCATCCCTTTGCCTTCCCACGCCGCGGGGCCATATTTCACCCAACATGGCCTCTTTTTCACTGTCAAGGGCCCCTCAAACAGGGAAAGGCTTAGAGGTCCCTCCGCTCCCGCCCAACCACTACTCACTACCTCTCTCCCTCCGCTTACTCCTACAAGTCACCAGAAGTATTGCTGGTCACGTACCTTGCATCGTATCTCTTTCCCGACGTATTTCTTACCCCCTTCCGTAGAAAAACGAAAACTTCCTTCTCCAGCGATCTTCTCTTCCCTACTCTTGTCACACTTACCATCGATAACATCGGGAATCGCGCCACGCCGACAGCTACTAGTTAGGAAATGATGCATCTACACCTGCGTTATACCCTGCGAGCCGCCACAGGGGTTTTAGGCAGGGGGTATTGGTATTTCGGCATTAATTATATATTTGTGGATTCACGTGAACTGTTGTAATAAAATTGATAGCAGATGACAGCGAGACTTCTCGATTACAATTGCTCAAGTGCTTGTTTTTTATATTGCCGTGATGGGGAATTGTGCGAGGATCCGTCAGTGCTGGAGTCTATTTCATTAATTTTATCCGGGTGGTTTCATATACAAATATAATGTGGGGTCCAAATTATTTCATCATTATCATGGTTGAAATCGAGAGACTTCCGGAATTTTTCTCTCTTGCGGTTTTCAAATCTGGAGGAACTCGCATCATAATGTTTATAGGAGCTCCGTTATATTTACTTTTTTTCTCGTGAGACAAGTTTTTCCCAAATCTAGAGCACTATATAATTGCTTATTCAACGTTCCTCCGACTCGTAAACTTAAATGCTTTACTCAAATACGAAATATAGCGGGCCCAAGGCAAGATTGGACATCTTTTTAATTATTTTTCCTAAAATCCATTTGTTGAGGAAGTGGTCCTTTCAGGGAGGGCCCGCATATTCTTCTAATGCATGAAGCCCGTGAAAAGTTTGAAGGCATGAGTGGTTCCTGTGATCGAATTGCTCCGGAATCGCTTAATGCCGTTCCTGTCTATTTCATTTCTAATTTCGTACTTCCTATTTCTCTTACCCTTACAATTCATTAGCATACCTACCTATATTTTCTAAGATTCAATTCCAATTCGCATTCTGTAAACCAATCCGAAATATTGTCTAAGTCGCTCGAGGGAAGCTTTCCATCAGCCGGGGTCTTTATTTTTCTGTGCATCACTGTGTCGTCGGAAAATAATGTAATGGCACAAACTGCTAATGTGACACGCCAACAACATCGAAAATGTCCGCTTTTGGATCCATTAACTGCGCATGGAAACAGAGAGCTGTAAGCAAAAGGAGTCGTCCAATTGTAAGCGTTAGTAGTTCAATAATCCTCCTCGCCAGCTATAGACGATGCGCTACTACGGGTAGTGACGTAATGACGCACATGAGCGTATGCCAGTTGACCTTCGCCCACAAGATGCCATAAAAATGTGTGCAACTTCCACAAAGCAGTTCTCGACGTAGAGTTTTGAGCTGTGCTAAATGTTAAATGGACAGTTGGGACGGGAGTCGGCATCGGTCTCGCAACATGGTTCTGCCACATGCAAATTCAAACGAGCCCTCGACTCTCCTTCAAGACTCCACTGATTAGTGCCCTTGATGTTTGCCCTCTTTCTCCCTTCGGGTGGGAGAGAGAGTCCTCTGACGACGACGGCCCCCGCCGCCTCCTCCTCCTCTTGGTCGGCCAGCCTTGTGTGCTCGCCTTGCCCTCTGTGACCTCCTCCCCTCCCCAATGCCTCGGCCGTTGGGCCATTTCCATTGTGCAATTGTCAGAGAGTAATGGACAGCTCGTGCGGTCAATTCCAGGAGAAATTAAAACTCTCCGGTCTCTCTTTCTTCGGGGAAAGGTTATTAATGCGCGCGGTATATTATCGCGGAAGTCCTTTTATTTACCACGAGGTAAAAATGTTAATTGGATACTCAGATTTGAATTTTTTGGTGTCTCTGAGAAAAATGTACGTTGTCGTTCGCTAGGTCACTGCGGCCGGCGTGGTCATTCTCTTTTATTGAATTACGAGAGTGTGCGGCTATCGGAAGCGCACTTAGTCCTGTGAAATTTCTCTCTGTTAATGGGTCGTGAAAGTTATGTTAGAGGAAAATAATGTACTTGCCCCTACCAGTAATTACAAGATTGCTCTCGTGCACGATTATGGCCAATTCGTGTGGGGGAAAACGCACCAAATAAAAATTTAAGCTCGATTGAAATGTATATGTGTTGGGAGTTAATTGGACCGGGTTGCGCACAAACATTGCTTTGGATGAGGATAAACACGTTACACAATTCTCAGGTTCCTCGTTTGTTCGAAGATAGCGCTTCTGTTATGGGACTTATTTAGTTAGAACTCGAAATTTTCTATTCTCGACAATAGCGAGTTTGTGATGATACAGCCTCCGCCCGCATTTATTGCATACGAACGTTGAGATTTGTCAAGGCGGTGACATCAAATCTTCGGCTTTGTCGAGGTTCGACAATTTCGCGTCCTTTCTGAATAGGTCTCATACCGTTATTGTGATGATTATATCTTCTGAAAATTAATGAGAACGTAATTTATAAATAAATGCCGGTGGTTGTTGAATGCTTTGTGGGCACTAATGGAAACATTTCCTTGACCTTAAAGGTGTAACAAAATTTCTCTTGTCCGATTTTAGCAACAGAAATTATTCATTTCTACCGTAGTAGGTACTTACGAGAAACCTGGGTAATGCCGTTCAGTCAATGAGAGATATTCTGCCTGCAAGGCAAAGAATGGGCACTGAGAAAAATGAGTAGAAATATATGAATAAAGAATTAAAAAGGGAAATGCACGCGTCAAAAAAGATTGAAGGAAAGTCATGAATACTAAATTTTTGAATGATCGGGATTCACTGTGGTTGCTTTACTGGATATGAATACATTTCGAGCAACTCGAAGTTGCTTCTTGAACCGCGAAGGTTACACCATGCACAAATTTCAGCTTGGTACGTAGAGCTAAATGGATGAAGTGGGAAGTAAATTAAAGAAGCGATTCCCCGGATAGATTAATATCGATTTGGCCTGGAAAGATTTAATAGAGTGGGAGGGAAGTGATGGGTTTTAGGCGTGGTCGAAGCGTAAGAGGGGAATGCTGGGTTTATGACAGCGCGAGGGTATATGCATAATGTAAGAGGATGTTAGTCATGGGCGCTATTAAATGCAAAAGTGCCACTTGGAAAGGGAAGCAGGTATAACGTGTGGGGAGAGTATTACTCTCAGGAATAATTGCTCAGCTTAAGGAGCGATATCATAGAGCAGGGACTCCGACATGAACTAGGATTTCATCCCACAATCCATGCGGCAGTTACAAGTTTTGGAATCGTTAGAACTTGAGCTATAACCATTGGATTACGTAGTCCAATCTTGGGCATTAACATTCGTGTAATTTATTCTAGATGAGTTACTCATATAATTTATTTTCAGTTGGAAGCTACTTCTTCAATACCATTTGGAGAACCTTGCGATTGAAATCCAATTGCGGAGTCAAAAGTCCTTTAAAACGGAAAAAAAATTTTTTTAATGTTACTAAAATCAATGGAAGGGGCTTTTTGCTTGTATTAGGTTTTTGTCGAAAGGTATTTAACGAAAAATATATCAAATTTTGGTCACGCCACACGGAAGCCTCTCAAACGTCAATAAACCAGGAGTTGAGGATATCAGAAGTTGAACAAATTCTTGAACAAAAATACATGCGAAAGAGAATGGAAAGTTTTTTTAATTACCTAATGTATATCATCAAGGCAATCATTTCAATAAAGTTGAGTGCAGCCTGCGTACAAGCTCTCTCCGACGACTGGAAGAATAACCGAGGAGCGGCGAGAGAACTTTCAGTTAAGCGGGAGGGTAAGGGATAAGGGCAGGGGTTGGAAATGGCGCCAAGGGGGTTGAAGAGAGCGGGGAGGGTCGGGAGGAGGATAAAGTGCAGGCAAAGGAATAAGGTTGGCGGAGGATCGAAATTGTACGGCTCCGGGGGTAGGTACGCATTAGCTTATGGCCTTACTCTCCGGTCCGGATGTGGTTTGAAGCAGTAGGCGGTTGTATATTTTCCCTCTTTTTTTTAGATCGTCTCAGGAATACGTACGACGCTTCTTAGGGAGGAATGGGTGCACGCAGAGGACGAGGGAGGAGGAATCGGCGAGAGCGGCAGGGTGGGGAGCTCGGAGATCACGTGACTGGCTGCTGAAGCGTTGCGAGGGTAGGTGGGCCGGCATGCGGTGGTCTACGTGGTGGGGTGCCCAGGGTTTAAGGTGCGGTTTAAAATGAGCGGGAGGAGGTTAAAAGGGGTGGGGCGTAATTGGAAAGGGAGGACGGAGGAGGGGGAGGGGATGGGAGAAGGGGGAAAGGAGGTATCGCACCACGTGGGAGGGCGCGCAGGTGGTATCAGGGGCGCGGCCCGGAGGAGTGAACAGTCCTCATAACTCGGAGCCCGCTATACAAATCTCGATCCCTTAAGGTCATCAACATCCTAAACGGCAGGCGGGAACCGTGCTCCCCCTGAGTGATCTTTCGATCGCCGTCTCGATCAGAGGCCATTCGTACGTATAGTAGGTATGAATCTCTTTGCGGTAACCGTGCGTGGGATGGTAATAAATTTGATCGGGTGGCTTTATTATTTTCATCCCCGTAATATATTTCAAATCCCGCCTCTCCGGCGAGAATCCCTAACGGAAGTTATATTTTTTTTAAAGGTCGTATTAATAAATAGTTCGCGATGTATCCGTAAATGATGACTTGTGGCCAGGTTTATCACTTTTGCTTAGTCATGCGTGGACCCCGTTAGCAAATTTCAGCTCTCACGAACGAAAGAAAATAAATGCTGAATGTATTTCTCGAAGGCTCAAGGGATTATGAAACAATCTCAATCGTTTTAAAATAAATCCAACCCATTCACATTGAATTCACTTAACGTCCCCAGGCACAGTACTACTGGAGGTTTCTCATATGAATATAAAATATTACACCGTTTCCTGGTCCAACTTAGAAACATTTCATCGGAAAATTGTAGTAATTGGAATTACTGAAGACGTAATTTTCAAGTTTAACTTTTATTTAAGGCGGTAGTTCACTATTTTCTTTGTAAAAATAACAGAAACCGTTAACTGCTTATCAGCCAAAGAAAACGGAAATAAAGTATTCACAGTATTATATTAAAATGGATAAGAGCGGAATTTTAAAATCGTTTCGTAAATGATATTTGAGGAAACAATGCTGCTTCGTAGTGAAAGATATATATTTTGGTTTCGTTTTTGAATTGCTCTGTACCTATTTCGTTGGTTATCGCGTATCGCTGTAAAATATTTTCTATTCCAATTATATAAAAATAAATACGCCAGACGAATAGGTCCTCTTCTTCATTTTCCAACCATCTTCCTCGTTTGCGAATTTTAAATTTTTTTCAGGTAGAGTTGAGGGGGCTTCGGCCAACTTTCATTGCCGTCGGTGCAGAACTTCGAGGGTATCTAAAATTCCTTTGAAATTTCTCTATACCCTTCGACCTCTCTGGCTCTTTCAGGAACCCTCCAGTGGTACCCCAGAAATTCCCGTAATTGCCTCTTGTTTTAGAATGTAAATCACTCCGATAAATCCCTTACACCAAAACCGCAGCCATCAAACTACTCCGCCCATCCTCCCCCATTCCCTTTCCTACTATCTCCATTCCCTGGAATCACCTCCCCCCCAGCGAGATGTCCCTCTCTGTCTCCCTCTCCTTCTACCTTTCCCTCCGTATTGGAAAATGCCTCCTCCCTTTGGAATCTCCGCCTGACCGGTAACTCTCCCTTTGCCGCATGGTCATATGGAACGCCAGAGAATACGGTTCCCAGGAGGCTGGGTGAGTGGGTTTCGCCCGCGGCGACGGCGGGGGAGTTAGCCCCTAATCTCCATGGCTGTCTTTGCTGAGAACCAATGTAGCGGCGGCGCCTTTCCCGTCATTCCCGGGCCTCCCATCGCGAGCGACGCACTTCCTCGGCCAATCTTTCGTATTCACATTCCCTCCTTCCCACAGACCCCTTCTCTTACTTCGTCGTCTTCCCTATTAACAACCTCCTCTAGAATTCTTCGCTTTTTAACGCCCTTCGCGGAGAGCTGATGCCTCGATGGATTGCGTGCCAAAGTTTTCCGAGCTTTCCGTGTACATTTCTCCCATTAACCCATTCATTTGTTTCCCATTACTTCCATTCCCACAAACGCTTCGTTTGAAATTTCGGAACGTTTCCCGTAATTTCCTCTCTTCTAGACTGGTGTAGATATTTATTGAATGGCGCATGGAGATACGCATCGCCTCAAACGTCTCCCCTACCTTCCCGCCATCTAATTCACCACCCTTCCCCTACAATTCGACTCTTCTAGGCCATATACGCCATAATATTTCAATCTGTGCATTTTTACTATCCAAGGTCTCTGTTGCCTTATTCTGGCCTTATTTAAATTCCATTGCATATTTGGTTCATCTTCCAAAATTAAACTTATGGAGATACTTTTCATACAGCGTACGTTAGTTTCGAAATTTTATGTATTTTCAAGAAAAAATCTAGAAAATATAAGAAAATTTCGAAGATTTGACTGTTTTAATATACTTGTACTGTGTGAAAAGTAACTCGGTTTTATTTTTAACATTGAATATTAACAATTTCCATGGATTGGCGCTTGCTGCGCTGGCTCTCAACCTTGGAATCAGCTTTCATTTATCATGCAATACAGAGTTAAATATGAAGTAGCGTTCAAATGGTACGAAGGAGATGCTCCTTCAAGAGCATGTGCTTCTTTTCAATCAGATCAGCACATTTTCACCAACTGTTTTGCCCTTGCCATCCTTGAATAATTCCTTACCACGATAAGGATTTCCTGATGGACTCCGATCTCATTGTGCTCAGTCTTGGCTCTCAAAATCTTAATCCTGGCTGCGCCACTCCTCCCAACCACCTATCATCCCCCTTCCCTCCTCTCACGTCCTGCCGCCATAGACATCCCTCCTATTGTTCCTCTCGCCCGGCGTCCGTGGCCAAGAGTCCCGTTTGGGTACAACCAAAGAGGTGCGTCTTTTGCGGGCGAGGGCGGCAGCGACCAGCGTTATTCCCTCTCCAGGAGTAGCAATTACCTCGGATGTGGGCCAGCGGTCGTTAAGGAAGGGTCCAGGAGCTATATTTTCTTTCTCTCTCTCCCTCCTTCCCTATCCCTTCTTCCTTCTACCGAGAGCCTCAATTACCTCCCGTTGTAGCGATCACTTTCCGTCTCTCCCTCCCTCTCTCCTTCAACTTCTTCCCTCTTCCCTTCCTTCTCTCTCTCGCTCGGGAGCAAACAGATATTCACGTTCACCTTAAAGGATCGCCATTGGTCTGGTTGGCCGCTATGTTAGCGGCAACAAAAACTCCAAAATTACTATCGCTGTCTACATTTCTCTCTGGCTGGTCCGGCCGTTGAAACAATACTTTTTTTTCCTCAAATCGGATGACAAAAAAGGTTTTGATGACCAGTTAGAAAGCTAGTCTCCTGGTTTGCTCTTAAGAAATTGGAATGGCCTGGTTTTTCTTCGGTTACCCCGACTATATCGAGAAAAGAATCGATTTTTATGGCTTTCAGCTTATTTTTCACTATTATATTTCGAGATTCCGAGAAAAATTACGTGAGTTAAAAAAGGTAATGCAGTTCCCACATTAAAAGTTATAAATTATATCTGTAGAACTTATCCATAGTGGATACAAAAAATTTTTCTCTTCAGTTATGTGTTTCTAATTTCTAATAGTAACAGAGTTGAGTGACTGGTACTACTGTCTTCCACGACAAAGTGAAGAAACCGGATGAATACATTTTGCAAAGAGAAACTTATTTTTGATAATTTTGATTTAAAAATTCCCTATCGTTAAAAGTGTGGGGTTATCAATTGAATCTTTTTTTATTCAAGCTTAATGGACTTAAATTATATGGAAATTTTATCTATCTAATCATGTTTAAATCGTTTTTAATCACCTTTGAATTATTTACTTGAAAAAAGTTTCAGAAGAGAAGAGCAAATTCTTCATGGTATAACGGTAAAGCAGAATTAGGTGTTCGAGAAAAATAAACGAGATTCGTTATAAAATAATATTTATAATATAGTGTAAACATAAAGTTGCATGTCTCAGAAAGAAAATGATATTTGAAAACTTTCCATTATCAGTGTCGGCAATTCTCCAATTTAGGAGAAAATTTTATCAAACAATGCATTCTCGAGACTTCCACTAAATTAACTCTTTAATAATTGTATTTACTATTAAAATAGTGTGAAACATATTTTGTTGTGACAAGAAAAGTATATTGTGCTTTTTACATTTCATCTGCTTTGGTAGCGTTTAAAGTGAATATTTTAGACTAATAGATTTTCTCTCCCTCTCTGTAAACAAAGAATAAGTACTTTTCTTTTTTTACAATGAATGGGGAGTTTATTATTAAATGGTTTAACTAACTTTACCTCTGGCAAGAAACGAAATTTCATGTCAAATTTATGGAAATGGTTTCCATTGTAGGGTATCGAAGCAACGGTTTAGAAAAAAATAATTTTGTTCTCAATTGAAGACATTACCAAGTGTCTACAATTTGATTGCATGTACTAATTGGATGAGTTTTGCATTCCCTGAAAAATAACCGCGCTTTGGGTAAAATTTCAAAAACTTTCTCCCCTTTTGGGTCGATAATGAGCCTGGGAAAAATGGCTTTGCGCACGTTCGTCGAGAGGAATATACAAAGTTTCCGCCCCATTTATTTTTTAATATATTTCTTCTTTAATGCTATTTTACAAAGATAATCGGGGACATGTACACAAGTATGTCCATTTCACGATTATTTACCAATTTATAATAATTTTCTTCCTATAAGTTATTTAAATATACTAGTTTAATAAATAAAATTATAATCCTTTTCGCTAATTTTTTAATCCTTTTGACGCTTTCCTTTGATCTTATAGAATAACACAGTTTCAGCGCTTAAAGTGCAATGTAGAAAGATACAGCACGGCGTATGTATTTGAAATGTTATATAATTTTATCAATATAAAAAGCAGCAACATTAATTTTTGTTAATTATTCTTCTATCATGATTATTTTTATCGCTAGATTTACAATCCTATGAAATTATCTATGTTCTGTAGGAGGCAATCTGGATAAATGTTTGCGATTTTGATTCAAATTGCTCTTTTTCTGTCATTCAAGCATATAAACTAATTAAAATTGTCGAAATAAATTTCCAATTCAAACTCATCACCTACGTAGGGTTAATAATTTCCGCAGGCGATATAGATGAAAGGGAATACATTCTCTGAATTAATTCTGATTGTATCAGAGAATCGGCACTTGAATGCCATAAACGTTCATTTGCATTCACACTAAAATTAGAGTTTATTTGAGCATCAGGTTAAAGCCCCTTGCTCTAATTCATAAAGCGTTTACTGATTGGGTTACCAATGATTATTTCAAGGTAAAGAATTTTCCGATATTTTTATATTTTGGTTTATTGTACGCAGTTAATATTTTTCAGTATTTTTATATCTTTATCACAAGGATCTACATGAATATCTGCTGATAAATAAATTAAAACTCCTCGTTGAGATATGTCTTTTGCAGAAGAACTCCTGTTTATAAAAAAATAGCTCTTCTCATTTGATTGTGTCCTTAATCCCTTTAGAATTGGCTATCACTGTACTTCATGATATTGTTTAATCGTATGCAATATTTTATAAATGTATTTAAACATAATACCATGTAAGTTCCATGCACTGTCTAGAATGATTTCCTTACAGCATCCATAAAAAAGGATATAAAATATGCAAGAAAGGAATGATAGAATTTCGCTTGAAATTAATATTTTATTTAAAGAGTAAGGCGAACGAAATACCATAAAGTAACATTAGGAAATCTTCGGCATAGTCATCTATTGTTTTCATATAACTTGTTGATGAATCTATTTAAAAGCCATATATTAGAAAAAGTACGGAATAAATAAGAACAACGCGGAAGTGGTTATAATTTTTACGACGTAATAAAACTTTACACCTGGACGTCTGTCGCTCGTTTCACGCTTAGGCGGCAAGCCGTATGAATTTCCCACTGTCACCGATTTTATTTAGCAGTAAAAGACGACGGTTGAAAAAAAAGAATGGAAGCGTTACTCTCTCCCCAGGTTGATAATGAATCATTGTGATGCGCTATGTCCGAGGCTCGGCGAATATTTGTCCTTCCATTCAGCCAGGCCCACTCTCCACCGTTTCTGAATCTTCAATTTGAAATTTTATAATAAAACGAATTCTTTTCCATTCTCCCTCGTGCTCCCTATCAATTCGGTAAGCCACGCTATCACAGCCCTCCTCTCCCCTTGCTCACCTTTATCATTCTCTGACCCTTTCCCTCCTTCCTCACCATCAGCCAGAGATCTCTACGAGAACTCTCGCTATCATATATCACGCGAGTGGCGTTGGAGCCGACGACCTGGGAGGGAAACAATGGCCGGGGAAAACAGAAGAGAAACGCCTCCCGTCGCGCTCGTTTGGTCTCTTTTTTTCCACTCTCTTTCGCCATTCCCCCTCCATACTTGTGGTATGCTTCTGACTTTGTCCGCTTCCCGGCGGCGTCGAAACCTTCCGAGAGTTCAGCTCCCCGTGTGCACCACGTGGCTCCACGGGCGACTAACCTCGTGCGGTGGGGTTGCGTGGGAGTGAGGGCAAAGGGTAAGCTCCCCTTAGAGCGTCCGGCGAGATAGAGAGCGGTGGGGGAGACTGACATGTTCAGGGGTATTGTGGGAAGGTTCGGGAGTGTTCGGATGGAAGGGGTGATAAGAGTGTTGGAGTGGGACTTCGGGGGTGCACATAATGTTTTCGATGATGAGTGTTGCTCTACCCCAGCGGGTAAGGAGAGGACGGAGAGTCGTGTGGCGCAGTGCAGTAGAGGGTATATTGTAGATTTTGACTTTGAAACAAGTGAGCAAGCATTGAATGCGTCCCTAGAGTATTCTTTTACCTCACCCTCGCTGTTTACGCGCCGTCAAAACAATCCGCGTACTCGAAGGCAGGTCTTTTGTTCTTTGCAAGCAGCGTCGCGAGAGTAAGGATTTTGGAAGAGAGACAATGTATTTAAAGTTTTTGACTTTTTAGCGTAAAATTTTATCCCTAAAATAAATGAAAATCTACTCCTGGAAAATCTAAAAATAAAGCAGACATGCTTGAGAAAACATTTGTCTGTTGGGAAATCGTAATCGCGTAGTATGATTCAAATGTTACGTTTAAATTATCTTAATAAGAAGCCTAGTATATTTAGTTTATATATTTTTATAGATGTTCGCTTTTTATTCTTTTTGCCGAGTTAGGCCAAGAAGAAGATGGACGACTGTAAAACATAAATCAGGACTTGTCATTAACGTTACGCCTCGTCCTTGATTAACATAAAATTTTTAAATAAAATAAATTGAATTATCTTTTTGCAGATGAAGTATTTTCTCATTCCTTTCCTCTGTCCCTTCCTGCATTCTTTAAGTCCATTTCCAATTCCTGCGGCACTTGAAAGATACAGACAGTGGGGATATAAAAGAAAAAATCACAAGTCGGTTTAAGCGTTCTCAGTTTTGGCAAGGCTGCTTATTGCGAAAACCGAGCATGAAGAATTATGTTAATTTTACAGCAAAAATCTTTGTATTTAATTTTTTGTTATGGAGTTGAGTATTGTACCATAAGATTCCCGTTACCGTGTCATCAAATAATGGCGTGATATTGTTACTACGCTGTAGGTGTGCCAATTAAATGGCGGTTAGTTCAAGTCTCCGACGTTAGTTTACCTCATCCGAAGCATTCAGGGAGCAGATAAGATCAGAATAAAAGTATTTTTCTAAGTACTCTTCTACCATTGTCCCATGTATAATATTATCAAATGACAAAATGCATATGTCATGACAAATGCCATTTGTCTCCTAGAAAAATCAAAAGGCCACTACGATGCTCATAAGCAGTAAGTTTGGTCTTCGGAATAGAAAATACATTTGGGACTTCCTTCCTGACAGATCACAGGGTTCTTAAGGATTACCCCTCGAGTCGACCTGGGCGAAAGCCTCTTTGCCTTTCTCTTTGATCTGCACAAAAGTTTCCCGTTGTACTTCTCTCCTACACATGGTCGTTAGAGATGGAATGCCATTCTGCCATATTAAATGGGCCCTTATCTTTCTTCAGAAGAAAAGACCATGCTTCTGTGTGGGTGTTACTGCCTCTGTAAAGTACAGTCTTTATGAAAAATATTTTTTCCTGGGCAGAAAGACAATCGTTCATGCCTCGCATTCCATTTGTGGAAAGAAAAGGTGCCATTAGATTAAAACTTTGGTCTGAGAATTTAGCTGGGGTTATCTTAGCTGTTTGCAATAGATTATGACGCGGAGATCTCATGTGAGAATGTAGTCAGTGGAAGAAATGTGCGGCAGGTGGGGGGGGGGGGGGGGGGGG
>LYUA01000416.1:580229-590262 GCA_002093875.1 Calopteryx splendens
AAGGGGGAATAAGGTGCGGCGTGTTTGATACGGGGGGGAGGTGCGGGCGGAACGGGTACAAGAGCGGAGTGGGAGTAGTTGGTAGAATGGGTCTGCTTACTAGTTTGCTTGCTTTGCTGGCTGTTGGCAGAAGGGTTTTAGCTCCGGGAATGTGTTGTTGATGCAGGGAATTCCTGGGGTTAGGTGTTGGAGTTTTGTGGGGAAGGTGGAAGCGGTTGGGGTGGGGGAGTGGCAGAAGGAGGGAGCAGCGTGGGTGGACGGGAGAGGGTATGGTCTGGATACCGGGAGGATTGCGAAGGACCTCGGGATGCTTCAGATACGCAGGGGTTAAATAGTCACAACGCTGAGCCAGGGATATTTCGCGGGAGTAGTGATTGCTAATATCCGGAATTTGGTTTCGAAGAATTTTCTAATGTTACGCCGCGTATTCGAATTTTTTGAGGGGGCATGAGGGGAAGCGGGAACGGATTCGTCAATCGTATAGTTCACGCGACCCTGAGCTCATTTTTAGAGGAGTACTCTGATCTTATGATATGAACTTGCTTGTATCGTGAGCTATTGTTCATACCAATTTGAGATGCGAACGTAAAAATACAAAAATTATGGTCGCTGAAATATCGGCGGAAACTAGTTGTAGATCAGAATTTCTCGTTGAAAAAATTGATTGTACACAAAAAGCAAGTAGTTGTTTTCATATTTTATGGAGAACCTGGTTGATGAAAATATATATGAGACCAGGTATACCATTATATAAGTGTCGAAAAAATGATGAGGGTTAAATGAATTTAAAGAATAATTTCAAGTTTGTTATGATAGAAAACATAATTAAAACCTACATCAAGCTGATTACTTGATGCGTTGATTGGTGGGATTAATTTGCCTAATCAATTATGGTTTTCTTTCAACTTCATTATTTAAGGAATGAATAACAACATAAAATATGGTTTACTATGCCCTCGATTAGGTTGGTGTTTGAATTTAATTAGGATTGTAGCCATATATTTTTTCGTTTTTTTTAAGGACCTAAAGGCGGTAGAATAGTACAATTTTCTTTGAAAACTCTGAAAGGAATAAAGGATAAAGAAATTGGAAAAAATGAAAGTACCTTCGAGAATTTTAATGCCGGGGCAACATTTCACATTCTTTTTCATCGGCAAGTACAATGGACTTGTCGTTAGAGCTAATGAGACCACTTGGGTCTGAAAACCGATATAGAAGCCGAGCGTTCGCTCCTCCGCTTTTTCTTCGATGAAGGAGCGGCACGGGTGTTTGCTGGAAGAAGGGCGAGGGGAAAGGGTCAACCGCGAGACGCAAGGGCTAATGGCGAATGAATTTTAATGAGTCTTCCGCTTCTCTTTCCATTAGTTCTCCCGCGAAGACAAAAGAGGAAGCAAAGCCATTTTTGTGTTTTACATCGAGACGAAAGAAAAGAGCAATTCAATTATTTAAGTAGACGAATGAAGATGTGGATCTGGAGGGAGGAAAGAAGAAGATTAGGAAATTTCCTCCCTCGGCCTAAGATGAGCGGGAGCTGCAGACGTATAGCCGCCTAATATAAGGGAATCATTGGAATCCCCGTTCCTAAGCGTGTAAACATATGCCCGCTTCATTATTGCACTGATCACTGTTTAGATTTTGAGTGCATTCGCGTGAAATGTTTGTATTTTTTTCGGCTATCGACATGAATGCATTGTGAATGCAAATGGAGTGAAATGCAGTGATATAAAACAGCATAATCCTTGCCGAAGAATAAAAAATGGGAATATATAAACTCGTTTCAGATATCTCAGTACACTAAAATCAGGAATGTCATATTTTCGTTACTGCGATATCAGTGAACCATGAAATCCTCAATTTCTCGTTAAAATAAATAGTTGAAATTTATGGAAAAGAATAGTTGAAATTTATAGAAAAGTGCCTGTAACAGATTTTAAATTGGCTTTTTGGTTTTTTCCCCTGCATGAAACGTTTCGCCGATTGAATAATAAGAGCAGGAAATATGGGAGGAATTAAGTCAAAATGACTTAATTTATGGCTTCAATGATTCTTGAAACGAATTATTTTAGGTATGTGTAAGCCTTGTATTCTCAAAGAAATGCTGATATTTCTCATTATTTTATCAATTATTTCCAGAGTTTGTATTAATTTTAATATTTCAGTCACATGTTGAAAGAAAGAACAAATTAGCTGTGGGAAGAGTTAATTTATGATGTATATTATAAAAGGAATGCTCTTCTCTCTCATTTTAATCAAACAAATGTATTGATCTCGTAATTACATCAATTACCATTACGGCTGGAATGGTATTGAAAAGTATGAAAAAGTCATAATTAAAAAAAAGACGCAGTTCCTTTCGGTCCTTGAAAATGATAGTAGTTGAGGAGGCAACAATGCATCATTTGTCTTCACTCTTTAAGGGTATTTAAACCAGCGCACGGGAAAGAGTTATTCGAGAAGGAAGGGTAGTGATAATATTGAAATGACATTTTTTCTTTCCTTAATTCATATACTCTCCCGCGGTGCATAAACTACGTGGTTTATGTACCACAAACTATGTCCAAAAGTTGTTGAAATTTAAACTTTCAATATAGAAATATCTGTTCCTTTTTTACGCCATACGGTTTCATACGAAGTTCTAGTAACCAGAAAATTGCAGCTTTTATATTTTAAACAGGGTTGTTCAATGGCATCACCATGGATTTGAACTGAGGACCCTCTGATCAATAATCGATCGTTCTTAATTTGCCTTGAAATTTAAATTACTATGTAGTCCGAGACGTGAATTTCTTTCATTAAGAAGGTATTTAGTGTATTCATAGATTTCTTGCTAATACCATGAATTGTTGAAGTGTACTAAAAGCATTATTATGTGCGGGTTCTGGAAAATCAATAGAATTAATGTATTATATCGATGGTTCATATTTTGTCGATAGGAGGAGGAATAACTAAAAATAGTCGGTATGCTTTGAGTTAACTACTGAGAATAATTGCGTACTTTTTAGCTTTTGGTTATCTCGTATATCTTTTAATTGATGTTCTAACTTATCACATATATGATGGGCCTTAAGTTTCCCCGAGGCTTGAGTTTAAATGGAAAAATAAGGCATAAATTAGAGATTTTAAATGATTGTATTTCACTTCTTCCTGGATTATCTTTTCCTACATTCAGCTATACCTTTCTTCCTCCTTGAATCATTTCAAAGCTCACTTTTTCTCTTTCAAAGAGCTGTTGGCTGTTTCGTAATTCGACCTTAATGAGCAGCGGCTTTTAAGGCTCAGTTAAAAAGGTGACTCCGAGGAAAACAAATGCCGCCGTAAGGTCAGCGTTGAGACGATGATTGCTAAGACTCGCCGCCCGCTTAATACTCCGATTATGTAATCACGCCAACTGTTGATTATGCCTTTTTATTCTTTCTATAAAATTCTGAGCGTGAATGTGTGCAATGTTGGCAAGGAGAAGCCTGGAGAAGGATTAAGAGCTAAAGGGAGGAAAACGAAGGGTAAGAAGGGGCTGGGGGATGTTTCCTCTTGGGGAGCGGGGAGGAATAACACATGCCAGAGTGCCGGAGGAAATTGCGAAGGGAATGTGTGCATTGTAAAAGGTACGACGTGTTGTCCGTATCCTTATTTTTTTCATCTCTTACAAGGGTGCTAGTAATTTAGGTGTTGCGTGATGAGGGAATAGTTTATCTGAGCTAAAATTTAATTTCATGCACATGCCTAATTAAAATACCTGGGTTCATATTTCGACCCGTCTCCGCCAGTGATACTTTCTGCCTGGTTAAAGCAGCAATAATAGCACAAATTAACTCCACTCATGAAAGTGCATTTTAAATTTCGTTTACTGGTTTTTCTCCTGTACCTTGAGGTATTTCACAAAAATCCTTTTCATAAGTTGTGTGTAGTTATAATTTTAAATTCAGATAGTGGCTAAAAATATCAGGGAAAAGTACATCTTTAGAAAAATAGGTGAAAAGTTCGCCATCGTTATAATCACAATATTATTTCTGTGGATTCAATCGGTTTATATTATTTATATTTAGCACATTTTGTGTTAATAATATTTTCAAACTTCATTGAAGTATCGTACATCAATTTACGATATTTTTTCATGCATGGAAATTCCAAGAACTATTAAGCTAGAAGGGAAATTCAAGAACTGGCATCCTAAGTAATATTGAAACCCCAACACGCACGTTTGTTGTGGTTGCATACATCCAGGCGTTATTTTCATTATGTTATTGCGTCAGCGTAATCGCGATGCAAAAATAAATATATGCTACTTTGAACAGAAATTGGTTCTGTGTAATTAAAATAAGTCGGTTGGTTAATTGTTGAAGATTATCTAATATTGGGATTACTTTTTCTATTCATAATATAAGGAGAGAAGGAAGAGAGTAAGAACTTGGAATTTGTTTTTTGTAATTTTTGGGAAAATAATTTTTTTAGAGTAGAAAACATATTTTACAACGCCTGCACAAACCACTACATTGGTCATCAATCAGACGCCGATGTGATGGAATAAAATCTCATGACTTCGTCTGCACGCATTGCCATCGGCGCGGCGTTTAGATTGCCTTTCTTCACTCCTTTAAAAATTTTTCTTTGTTTGCGAAAACTGACAGCTGTTAATAGAAATTTTTAGAGAGAGTAACTCTACCTCTGTTTGTCAGTGTGGTAGTTTTCTCTAAACGCTGTGCGGTTATAAGCTTCCACACGCTCCTCTCTTGAGTGTTTTAATGCCAAAGGAACAGCAAGTTCATTCGCTCCGCATCAGTATTTGGCATGACAAAGGAGCAAAGGTGGCCTTAAAGTGCGTAGGAAAATGTATGACAATATAGGTTTTGAGAAAATGGAAGCATTCGGAAGGAGTGTGGAATGCAATAGGCTGGGAGCACGTGGGAGGGAATGGGTGGATGGGAATAGATGGAGGGAAGAAGGGTACTTGGCGAGAAAGAGATGAGAAGGGGGGTGGGAGTTGTTGGGAAAGGGAAGAGAGGAAAGAAGGCAGGCAAGACACGCTCAAGTTTACGGCCGTAGATATTCCTCGGGAAGTAGGGAAATTAGGGGTGGCAGTTAACGAATCCCCCGCAGTCCCTTTTAGAATTCCCTTAACTTAGCATGTCGCTTTGAAAATGAAATTACTTTCCCTGGCGGAGACTCTTCCCTTAAACAGAGGCCGTATGCTCTTTTTTTAAGAGGCCATGAAGCAATTCCTCCGCGTGATGCCGCGGTGTAATGGTTTTTGCTCAACCGCTTTTGAGTATATCGGGAGAATTCCAGGGTCATAAATGGCCCGTTTGAATGGCATTAAGTAGTGCAGTGAGTCATTTTTGAAGTGGAATTACAGGTAAAGGCTAAACATGAGACGTTAATCTAATTAAAAGCGAAATGAGACTTCAGATTCTTAGCAAATTATGAATCCATAATCTTGCTTATCAAACCATAGTTTCATAAAATTCTGAAGCTAATATGAGCACCTAAATACTTAGAAATATGAATTTTTGAAGTAAATTAAAAGGCCATAACTTGATTGAATTCATTAAAAAATGCTCATTTTGTAGGAATAACTCTCCTGTTACGTTCTTTAAGGCGCGCCTGAATCCACTCCATCTTTGTTGAAAACGGTGAATTGTGTTGGGATTTTTAAAATTTTTTTATTATTTCCTAGCAATGGAGACAATTATTTTTTAAATTTTATTCCCAAAATGAAAAATCGTTATCCTCTGAGCTATGCGTCGAAGTAGGCAAACAAAATTGTGAATTTAATCCCGGACTGTGTAACGGGTCGACTTAACGTTTTCTCCTGGAAAGGGAGCATCTGAATGCTCACTCTGGCCCATCTTTACCGCGATTTTTCATCCATGAAAAGAATAAATAAAAACTGTTGCCTTGGTGCTCTTGTGACAAAAGGTATCCACGTCAAAGGAGTGGGCTAAGAGGAGAGGAGGAGAATGGAAGGTAGAAATAAAAGGAAAAATAATAAAGCTTGCTTGCATTCGAGTGAAACGAGCGGCGGCGTCCTCCTTTCGCGGCATCACTCCATTCGGGTGTAAACACGGGGACGCTCGTGAGCCCTCCTTTTACATATTTAGCCCGCCATCTTCACCTTTCTGTTTAGCGTGCTTTCGCTTTCAAGAAAAACGCTTTTCTTTGCCCAATGCTCCGATCTTTTCCCCCACGCGTATTTCAACCTTTTCTTTCCCAACCACCGGGCTCATTTTCATCCCCCAGCCCTACTAGCTGCCGTTGCCACTCCTACTCTCATATCGCTCCACTTAGCCCATAATCCACGTGAACTCTGTCATCCCCTCCCCTTCCTTCCCATTCTCCCACATCTTCATTCTCTAATCTCCATTCACTCCCAAAGGCACTTACTTCCCTTTCTCAGCGAATACTCCAAACCACATTTCCCGCCCGCGCGATGTTCCCTTGCCAACATCATCGGGTAGGTAAACGTACCGTGCAGATACGTGTCGATGATCAGCCGAGATGGTGGGGGCCAAGTACGCGTCGGAATAGCGATGGGCGTTGAGGACACCTGTGTGCACTCCGCTTGCAGAGGATTGGCTGAGTGACGTTCTCAGATTGGCAAGCACCACTCGCAAATGTTTAGTGAGATAGAAGAAAGGAGGCTTCAGTATCCATTTCGCCATTTCACTGCGCATTTTTCAATACGTTATGCAATCAGCTTTCACTTCTTGTGGTTTCAAACGACTAGATTAAAGGCATGATTTTAATTTGCGACTTAAAATATATTACCTATGGGTGTGTGGATATAAGTCCATGCCAATAGCGTTTCGTGAGGAAATACGACCTGAGTGATAGAAAATTTCTGGCGAGCACTTTGTCTTTCCTAATTTCCTAGCATTGCTTTATACCTGATTAAATGAGTATAGTTTGTTGAAGTTGCACTTTTATATTTGGTTATCACGCGCTGTAATATGATAATTATCTGTCATTTTAATGTTTAAGAAGATGGAGGGAGAAGGATGGAAAATAATGGTCGTATTCTGTAAAAAGTTTTAATTTCAATCAATAGTAACAGTCAAAAATTTGAATTAGGAAATTGGTGCTTGTGAATATTGGTGTCATTCACTAAAGTCTCACATTATGAGATTAATAATTTTTAATTTGCAAAACTGATCTACAGGCCGACATGGTTGGTCTAATGAGCAGCGCGCTCGCCGGCAACCCAACAGTCGTGGGTCCAAATCCCGCCTCAATCTAGGAAGGAGCATTGTCGTGATACGGGTTTTAATTAGTTGGAGTAATGGTATGGTATGATCTATATCGTTGGAACACTTCAACCCAATCATTGCAATACTATTACCCAATCGTGTAATGGATTATGAAAGTCCAATGTTCTTTCTGCATTAATAATTTAGGCCTACGAACATCCATGAAGCAAGAGCTTCTAAACAAATAGCTTTAATCTACCTAAGTAAACCTTATAAACGAAGAAAATTATTATTCACTGAAATAACCCTTGACGCACCGCTTCATTATTGAATAATATTTGTTGGCGGAGATTACAATGACAATCCCTATTCAGCCTCTTATCACATCCTTTGACATCACAAAACCATGTGTGGGCGAAGACTGTCTTCAAAGCTAAAATTGCAAGCCAGGGGGCGGGGGACCATAAGCCCTTCGGTCGGTCCTTCGCATCCCTACAAAACTCTCACCTCTCCCGTCGCAAACCATACTAGCTCTCTCTACTTCGTGCCCTCCCAACCCCGCCTTCTGTTAAGTTCCTCCCGTTGTAGAGAGAGCAAGGCTCTCTCAGTTTCCCTCTCTCATTACCCTTGGTGCCCACTCCCTTGAACCCCTCGAACCGCCTTTCAATCTTACCTAGTCTCCTGGATTAGACTCCCCCATATGGCCCATTCTTGGCAATTCACGCTCCCTCCCTCATGTCCTTATTCTCTCTCTCACTCTGAAACTACGCAAACTCCTCTCTGCCCTTTCGGCATTGCTATAGTTCATTTGCGGTAAATCCTTAAAATGGACTTAATATTTCGTCTCGGTATTTCTCGCCTTTTATGTCACAGTGCGCCCCTTTTACGCTGGTCGTGGTTTATAATATATTCTGTTGCGCGTTAGTGAATGTTTATACGATTGTTGCGTTCTTCTCCGTAGCACGAAAGCCTTAGCGTAAATTATGTCCGAAGTTTGGGAACATTTGTATTTCCGCCGCCATTTCCTTGTTCGTTTCCTCCTCCTTGCACTTTCTCCTCCTTGCTTCTGAAAATTCTGGTTTCGAATTGGTCCGCTTGGCATATGTATGGCCATTTTCCATGCCTCTCCCCCGAGAAGTCTTTCTAAGTTACTCGAAAATGTCGCAGAAGCAAACTTTAAGCCAGGAACTTCTTAAGTGTTTTACCGTATTAAATGGTTTGAGAGTGAACGCCAGAGGACCACATAATTCACTTCTGATCTTCGCATATTCTGCTCCTTCCTTACGGTGGCTTGTGTTCATTTATTTTGCGGAAATTCTTGAGTTTCGATTTTCATTCTTAGGATTTACATCCTTACCAGAATTATTTTTTCATCGTTTTCTCATGTCCTCATCATTTCTGCTTTATAGTGTGCTCCTAGCAGTAACCATCTTCGCCGCCTTCCATTCTAGATCCAAGCATCAATCTATACTTCTACCATTTCTTATTTTACTGTATTCTGTCATCTATGTCTGCTCTTTAGACAAGAAGGACGACAATTTGAACGTAGGATGAAATCGTTTACCGAACTCTGCTAAATACGGTCGCGTGTAAATTTTAGCACTTCCACGAACTTTCAGCCACTTAAGCTAAAGATTGACTACACCACCATATTTAAAAATTAAAGTACTGAGTCCAATGGCCATGGTGCTTATCCAGCGTCGTCGTTTTTTCCCCATTTCCTCTAGGTCCGCATTACCTTCTTATCTTCTCGGCCTATCTTCGTAAATATTCGCCCAGCAACTTATTTTACTTCTGTTCATTTTCTCTCTTGGTTCACAACTCCGGTATTTGTGTTTAATGTCAACTTCTCTTATCCCTTAGTCCTTTCTTAATCTCAAGGTATTGCTGTGAAGAATTCTTGATTTGGTTTCGCTTAGCTCCTCTATATTGGACACCCGATGGGATTCGCTGAATACTTAAGATTTTCACTCATTTTCTCATAAATTTTCACTGCACATTATTTTATGAAGCAGTGACTGATTTAATATGCGTTTGCGAACGAGCTTCTCCCATGCGTTTGCGAACGAGCCGAAACAAAACTAACCCAAAAAGGAGGCATTTTTTCTGTTTTACTTAAGCATGCTTAGTTTCTTCAGTGCGGACGGTGGCGTAATCTCCCGTTTACGAAAAGGTTTAGCTCATGGCACATAGAAATGTCCCTATTAAAACATCAAATAAATACACTGCATTGAGAAACTTGACTACTCCTATTCGGGAAACAATTACAAATTTTCCACCATTCCAACATGTGATACTATTGAGTTATCATGTTCTAAGTTCCCATAAATGCTTATACCTATTAAGTTTCATTTGGGATTAACTTGTCCATTCGACTAGGGTTAAGGGAGGTGGTTCCATTCTCATACTCCACGGATACGCGCCTCTGTTTCTCCCACCCGCTCATTAATTCCCTCTCGGTCCCATTCCTCCATGGTCTCCGATCCCTCCCCGTCCTTCTGTGTCCTTTTCCGCGGCACTCTCCCCCTTTTCAAACCGGTGACTGGATCCTGAAACGTCCCCATGCACTTGAGCCGGGGCGGCACTCTCTCTCTCTTTCCCTCCCTCCCTCTCGCCCTGCCGGCAATGCCATCTCCCGGGTCTCCTGAGGAGCTGCTAAGAGAAAGAGAGAGGGTGGGTGGGGGGCGGGGGAGCAGATGAGTTGCTCAGAAATGGATGGGGAGAATGAGATGGAGAGAGTGAAGTGTGGGTTGGAGGGTGGTGGAGGGGGATCATTCGAGTGTGGTGTGGAGGGGGGGGGCGAAGGGAAGGGGGTGGGGCAAAGGGGTTGGGCACGGGGGGAGCGCACAAGT
>LYUA01000417.1:606249-616656 GCA_002093875.1 Calopteryx splendens
TATTTGATAAGTATTATTTTAATCTAGAATGAAACAGTTCATACTATCTTTCTTTGTTTATTCCTGTTGATTAAGTCAAACATATTGTTTTTGGATTGTAATTGGTATCCTTTCTCTTTGGCGAATTGGAAAAATTGAATCTCTCATATATAATATTTGTTTAATAATATATACCAATCTTGGATTAATATTTCATATCATCATTCTTTGTTCACATATATGCCTTACGTCAGTCATATTGTTTCTTGAGTGTATTCGGTGGATGTAACCCTGTCTTTAATCAACTGAAAAAACTGCTCTTGTATAAAATTAGTGTAATAATCTTTACTGTATAATATTGTTCACTTTCTAAATTTATATTCATATTAGGTTTGCAATATACTATTTGAATATCCCTTTTTATATTATTTATGGTAATAATATGTTTCTCTTATTCTTGTTTCATGTGATTATATATGGATTGTTTTTTTTGCAAGGTTGCAGTGTATTATTCTTCTAACACAGAGTCTTTCTGCACATTAGTACCTACTTTGTTCCACTGGACACGGTCCTAGAACAATAAATTTATTCATTACTGTTTTAAAAACGGCCACATTTCAGTTTTTTTTCGATTTTTCCATTACGCCTGAAGTAGTACATTTCAATTGAAGGGGCAAACATGCACACCAATTTTATTCAAAATCTGTGAGGTCAAGGGTCAAACATGGTTCGAAGTGGCCTGGAATGACCCATTTGAAGTTTAATTTTCTACGGCCGTGAGAAATATTCGATAGTGCGAATAGGTTGGAGGCGATGGAAATTTGGTGCTATTGAAAGGTGATGAAAATATATTAGAGAAAAATGAAGAAATGCATAGAAAAGTGAGTGTGTGTGTGTGTGTGTGGTGAAGTGAGGAACCAAAAGGAAAGAGAAGAAGAGGAGACACGTGATGTGTAGTGCAGTTATGGAGAAGCAAAGAGGGAAAATTAAAGACAAAGGCCGAGGGTGGACTGAAAGGGGGTGAGGGAAGATGCCAGCACAAGTAACCATTAAGAAATGGACCTTTTGGCAGATAATTGGACAGATTGGAGAGCCGCTCCAAGCCAACCTATGGATATAGAACCCATGACGACGAACCACGAAACAAATCCATATTTGTCGAATTTGGATTTTTAATATCCCCCTCGAAAAAGTGCGTCCGAAAATGCTTTGAAACAAAGCTGTGTCTACTGTAAAAGTTTTGAAATGACTGGCTATTGAGGAACAACTGGGTACACTTGGCGGAATAGCAAGCTAATGACGAATGTAATTTATGAATTATGGATAGAAAATTACAGTAAAGGTTTCCAATGTTTATTAATCGACGCCTCCCTTGATCGTAAAATACATCCGTTCACCCCTCCCAAGTACCGAATTGCCAAAACCAATAATTAACATGACGCATGATTAAGATGCGACTGAGGCATGAACTATGAAAGTGACGTCTTTAGTATTTAAATGTATTCCTCAAAAAAGAAATACAAGCAGTTGTTTTGTGATAAAATAAGAAATCTAAGCCGATAAATTTCATTTCCAGATTAAATTGTTGTCAAGTACGAAACCTCTGCTAATAGCAATCAAAAGCCAATCCAGGGAGTCTCGAAGAATGATTGGAGGGCTCCTGTGAAGAGTACTGACCAATGGGAACCACGATCATAATTGAAAAGGAATCCGAAGACATACGAAGAAGAAGAAAGTAAATGGGAGGAATAGGGGACCCACTCATTCACTCTCTAGTTCTTCGCATTGAAGGCGACGGCAAAAAGTATTTCATTTCCATCTTCCAGGTTAAAATTGCTTTCAGAAATATTTTATGTTTTTTAAATTCAACCCAATTTACATATTTATTAAGACAAATTACGCATGGGAATATTTTTCAAAATCCTTCTCAGCTAATTTACAGCGTGTGGAAATAAAAAATGAAAATGAATACCATATAAAAAGTATTTTCACTGGACTGATTTGCCAATTTCCTGTGTCTTTCTTCTTACGTACGTTGCAATAAATACATGATACATATCCCATACATTCATTGTCATGATTTTCGCCCTGCCATTAATTTATATTTCGCACTTTCCAATGAAAATGATGTCACATTCAGGGTTTCTCCGTAGGTTTGGAATAGAACTCACTCAATTGCTAGGCACGGGGTCACTTTAACACTTTCCACTCCGGATTGTTCTGCGTGGACACTCAAACCAATAGATATAGTTGACAATCCCTCGAAGAAAAGTTATCACACTTCAAAATTCTAAGTACCTTCAATTTACAGTTTTTGGTCCAACGGATGCAAATTTTACGTTTTCGCTTATTAATTTCAATTTGAGACCATGTGCATCGGATACCGCTTCTAATTATTCCAGTTGAATTGGCGGAATGGACGGAATTGGCGGAAGAAAATACTAAATGTGAAACATTCTTGTGTAATTTAAATTTTACTGTCACTTTTAAAGGAATGACGGACGTGCAGTCATAACGTTCACAAAAATACTCCCATCTTGCCTACTGAATAATGGTAATGGCATGCCTGATCACCTGGCAACTGAGATTTGCGTTCGTTTCCCATGAAGATTGTAATTTTAAGCGTAGTTTGACGGCGCGAGAGTGCTGCTTTTCACTTTTGAAAAACGATTGTCCTGGCTTTCCTAAAACATAGGAATAATAGGTACGACTTTTAATTACTATACAAAAAGGCATTTAGAATATGCAGTAGGAAAGCAGTGTAGAACTTTTTTCATTAACCTTGAATTTCCGGAGCCTATTTGCTGCAAAAAAACATCCTTCGGATTCGAATTTTTACCAAGAGTTTCGCACAAGTATTTATTGCTGCATAAAATATGAGAACTCTTACCTAGATTTAAATTCTCCGAAAGTATTAAATCACTCCTGAAAGATTCTTGGAACCAACCATGATTGGTGCTGGACTGCATTAATTAATATCACAAGCCGATGCGAAGCGCAGCAACCTTAGTGGTTCCCCGAGAACTACTTTGAGAACAGGGTAACCAACCGAAGAAAAATGATTGCTACCGGCTAACATTTTAAAGATCAGTACTCAAGATAGAGATGAATGATGATGACCTGAGTGATAAAAGAGCCCAACGTGATCTTTTTCTATTTTATAGAAGAGTAAATTGCAATTATAGTGATCAAGAAATGATACATTTCACCTTTCTTTGTATTTATCGGCGTTGCTTCTTAAACGATACGAACGAAATCTCAGCGCATGGATGTGAGAGTATAACCATTCCTCATGTACCTCACTTGAGATATTTGCAGATGAAAATCTTGAGTGCTTGAGTCGTCCCCTTCCAATGCTTGAATCCTAAACGCCCTAGGGTGTAGTCAGGCGTGCGCCGGCCCTTGACTATCAAAACCATCGGAAGGGTTGGTAACAGGGCCCTGTGAAAGGTTACAGTACCTTTCATATGCTAAAAGTGCTGGAAAAGGCAGCCTCCCATAGCCTACTAACTCGTTTCTTTCTTATACTTCTGTATTTTAATCCAACGTGATCCAGACACACTAATTAAATTTAAAAAATTACATCATTAAAACAACAATTACGAAATTAGTGTTTTAGCTATCTTTAACAATTGCAAGTTTAGCACGATTCGAAAATATAATTTATTCCTTGTAGGAATTAAGAAGTTTCCCGGGCCAACTGATCCCATCAGAAAATACTTCATTTACACTGATTTACATTACTGAATAGCATTACACTCATATTTCACTTGACACTCATAACATTCAATTCAGCTTTATCTCGCGCCGTATTGCCAAAATAAATAAGTTTGCACACATATCCAATAGACGGATTTTTAAGGGACTTAAAACACATTAATTTCGTAAAAACAGCCATGCATAGGGATAAAATTTTTGCAGCTCAAATTCGGCGGGATTGACTCATGAAAGAGATTATCCACGTGGGAAGACCCCGAACTACACAAAGCCAGGCAACCTGTCTCGATTCGAAAGTGCCGGAACGTGCTGACATCTCTCAAGCGAAGCGGAAACTCAAGGAAGCCTCCCGCGTTTGAAGGCGCTTATATGCGATTACATATTAGTGAATAGAGATACCTACGTCTAGCTAATATTTAGGAATTTGATCTTTCGAAAGGATACAAAACATGCAGTCAATTACCACTCCATGTAAAAGAAGTGTGCGTTATAATACACATGATATTTAAAAGAATTTTCCATTTTCTTTTTCTTCCGATTACATTATTAGGTAAAAATTACTTCAAAACAAAATTTATTATCCAGACAGTTTTTTGAAGAATATTTGTACAAAATGTTAACTCAAGCTTTTAATGTTCATTTTTTATCTCGCACAAAAAACGTTGGATTTATTTGCTGTCTTTGGATCACTTTTCAATTATTATGAATAGCATAATAATGACGCAATATGGGATTTATTTATATAATTTTCTGTTGGGCCTTATGTATTCCCTGCCCTTGAAAATACTGTACTGTGGCCATCATCATTACTCTAATTAAAGTGCCCCTGCATTCAACGGTTTCCGTGCTCCACTCTAAACGAAGGGCAGCAAGGACTCCACTCCACTCTAAGCGCAGGGGCGTAGCAAGCTGACAACTTCACTCTTTTTCAACACATTCAACGCTGAAGTGTTTCACCGGATCCTATACCATTCTAGGAAAATAAGGGATCGTTTAAAAGTCATAATCACTAGTGGATTTATTATTCATGTAAAATTTAAAAATGGATTGCATAGCTGTAAATCTTCACTCTTTTAAATAGTTGATGCCATCGGCCGTTACTTGATGGAAACGATTCGTCATTAAATAAAAAAATAAATTCTTAACCTGCATTTTGATTTGATGTACCCGGTGTGGAGAATGATTTTCAGTCGTTTGACTCGAGGATGGCACGACAGCCGAAACCCGAGTTTTGCCAAAAATGCTTGTGGAAAAATGAAGTTATTTTGTCTTTGATGCAATTATTCAACTTTTTAATGAGCAAATAAAAACTAAAGGATTTACAGCAGTAAATATCGATGAAGGTAATGCTAAGGAATTGGAATTGACACGCTTCAATTATATCAAAATGAAGGAGAAACTCGATAAATACTTCATGAGCAGTAAAAATTAAATTTTTATTACATTGGGAGTAAAGCGTTCACCGAACGAATTCCCACGCAACGCTCGATTGCACTTAAACTCACACAAAAACGACTAACATTAGATTCACTTGAAGCTTTCTCTCGCAATATCTTGGACGAATATCTCAACGACCACCGCGAGAGAGAAGGAGGGGGTGTTCTAGGCACCTTGGTCTTGACGGCAGGGGCGGCGGCGCTTGCACGTGTGTGTGTGTGTGTGTGGAGTGCACACAACACCCCAGCGTGAATGAGGGTGAGCTGCTGGCTGGCAGGAGTTCCAAAGTTGCATTCGGTCCGCAGGTGACGCACGCACATGGGTGCGACCTGGGGAAATGGCCCATTTCACAACGAACGGAGAATCGTGACGTAATTTACGTGCATGCGCCATATCGCGAGGCATCCCTTTGGTTGGAGCGGTCGAAGGACTGACCACGAAGGGATCGGGATCACCCTCCTGAACACTTCCAGCTTCACGCTAGTCGCACAGTGTTCTTTGGACCCCACAAATGCTACCCTCTGGGAAATTGCAGTGAATGAATTGGCCCTCTTCCCTTCAAAAAGCGTGACACTCAATGGCCGTTGGAGGAATTAGTGCGAGGTGCACTCCGGAAATGGGCGCTTTTTAAACGTTTGAGTGCAATTGCCCCCCCTTGGCAACCCCCTGGGACGTAAATACTTTTGACAACATCTGCATTTCCCTCTCCTTGTGTTTTGATTGTGGATCGTGCGAAGGAAAACGAGTTCTTGAACCTATTGGTTCGACATCGGATATGCATTTAGTTTTATCATAATTGTCTTACTTGTCAATGCTGTGCAAGGGTTTGATAACTTCCTCGATGTCACAAGCAAAATCACACGATTGACGCCTTTTAAAAAAGCTAAACCGAGTGTTTAGTATTCGATTCTCCTCCAGAGGGACTCCCATCCTGAATCACTTATTAGTTGCGTGGCGCCCATTGGTCCTTCCTTCTCCCAAAACACTCTTCGAACGAACAAGAACTCTGTTCTTCTTTGTTCAATTAATGAATCACACCTTTCGTGCCGTTCCCTAACCCATACCGCGCGTCGTATGCTATGCGCCGAGAAAAGTCTGTTTTTAGGTTACGATGGGAAACTTACTTTCTCACCAATTTTCTTCATAACATCTCCTCCTTGCATAATTCCATCGCTGTGTTTCCTCGGCCACTATCTCGAAACACTCTAGAGAGGCTCTTAACCACACTTACTCATGATTTCTTTGGTCTACTCCTTCCTGGCAAACTATTTACTCTATCTACTCCATATATGCCTAAATTCATACTAAAATATATATGCATGTGGCAATTGTTTTTACTATTTTGCCGGGAAACATTTGGGGAATTAATTGTGAGAAACCAAAGTGGGACTCCTAATTTTGTTTCTAGCTAGGATGCTGTAGCCAGCGGTCGTCGGCCAAGATTATCACTGACAATCAGGGGTCCGTATATAACCACATGCATAGCGCCATAGTAACGGAGATATTAATGAGTGCGCTGAACGGTGAAAATGAGAATATTGGTCGTAGTGTCAATTAAACTGCAGAATTTAACTACCTAGCAGTCATAGTTACTCAGTCCCGATTACTCATCCCTCCCACCCTCGCATGGATAGGCTCCCAGCACACTGTACTCCCTCCACTTGCGATCCTCCAGTTGATTAAGTCAGAGACTTGAGCTAGTGCCATTCCTTAGTTCTCCGGTGAAAACCTAGCCACATTCACGCCATGCTACGATAGAATTCACTCGGATTTGGAGGATTTATAGTAAAAACAGCTTATTAAAATCCGTCATTTTCCCCATATCTTATGCTAAAATTTGATCTTTACGAGTACTTTGGTATCTTAAATAGTCAATCTTATTACGACGTCTTTGTCAAATTCAATTTAAAGTTTCTTAATTACCATAACTTAAAAAAATATTTCCACTGCGACGTCCACAAGTGAAAGGTAAAAAGTTAACAATTTATACAAAAACCATATTACCTACTACTTTATGTAAATAGGCATGCAGTGCATGTGGGTGTGCATGTATGTAGTGCATGTGGGTGTGCATGTATGTAGTGCATGTGGGTGTGCATGCATGTAGTGCATGTGGGTGTGCATGTATGTAGTGCATGTGGATGCCCATGAGTGTAGTGCTTGTGAGTGTGCATGCGTGGTGCACGAGTGAATTTTTTTTTACTAATATTTGTAAATAATAGTTGTAACACTTGTGCATGTACGGCTGGTGTCCTAACACCCCCCGCCACACGCNCTTGCGGCGGCTTGCGGGGTATCATGTAGATTGAAATGTTACGGTCTTTGATTATTTCTGTAAAGAATAAACAAAATATGTTTGATGAACAATCACATTGACATTATTGTCCAAGATATAAGCCAAATAATCTAAAATACTCGTCCTTCACTCAACTTTGATAATTGGAAAAATTATTGTTGTTATTGATTTTTTTAACGAGAACTAAAATTAGTTTATTATCAGCAAAATATATGTATCTTCAGATCACTCAGTCACGTACATGGGAAGGCTTGATCCCTCTCAAATGTAACCACAGTTCTTGGATACCGACCAAATCGTCATAAAAACCCTTTCCAATAAATAAGGCTACAAGGTTTTATGTATATGTAGGTATGTTTTATGTATAGTAAGGGTACAATTACAAAGGCATTATGTTATATTGATATAGCAAAGGAAAATGAATACTGTAGATTAGTAAATCTCCTATAAATAGTAAATTATGAACGTTTGAGCAATAAACAACAATGAAAGGGTAAAAAATATACGTTAACGGTAATTTTTAACAATTATTTTAGATAGACAACTTTTATTTTCGATAGGTATTTAGGTCTTTATCTTATTTCTCAGGACTCAACCAAATGTCTCCTCAAAAATCAACCAAATAGGAAATAGGCATAGAAGATTCGGAAAGTTTCGTTCATATGCTCATCATTTATTTAATATTTATTACCGGTTATGCAACTTGCAGATCTGCAGGTTTCCAAATCAAAACCAATTTCCCGTGATCATCAACAGATCCATAGAGGTTTGTAAGAAGAGTAGCAAACAGTATTTTGAATCAGATAAAGATAGCAATGTGTAAAAATATGAGGGAACTCCTTAAAGATAATCCTCTAGCAAGGAATATTATTCATAAAATGCGAGGAAAGGTAATTTTATTTTGAATCCGATGATTGTGGAAAAATTAATTTACAAAATGAAGAAAAAAAAATTGAAAATAAGATAGAATCTCATAAAGTAGAATTTTTTAGCCCAGAGTGAATTAATTGATTAATATGGTGCGTAAATGTTACAAAATCATCGATGTATTCCCATTAGGCGAGAGAAGTGGCATCGGAGAAGCAATTAAGTGTAGATTATTTATGATGATCAGAATCATTACAAATCGACGAAATCAATGGCACGCGCCTCTTTTGACGCAACACGGAGAACGACACAACACGAGGCTCAAAAGATATTTAGGATTTGCGGCGAAGGGCGAGAGGTGGTTAGCATTGGTGTATTAAGAACCATTCTTGAAAGGAACACCTTCCCTTGGGAGGTAATAATGCAAGCAATGAAAGCATAGCGCCGAGATATCACCCTATACACTGCATTATTATTTCATCGACCACAGTGAAGTGGAAAAGCGTCGTGGCTCTCTCTCTTGGAGAAGGCGTTGCAGATGAGTGTGCTTAAGAGAAGAAAGATTCTCCTTCCCATTTAAGCGTTTCCATGAGTTAGGCGTGTGAGCGTGCTTGTGTGTTTGTGTGAGTGTTCGTGTGTGTGTGGCCCACTTGCCTGTTCACTCGGACGTCACCTCTCTCGGTTTGAAAAAAAAACTTATGTTTTGAGGATTACGCAACGCCAAACTCCCAAGTGGAACAAAGAAACTGACAAGTACGAATCTGTCGAGAAAGTGAGCCATGACAAAATGAACGAACGAAAACCACCAATGCACCGTGATGCCAAGGAGAGTCCACGACAGTGACCGAAGCTGAAAAGATGCCACATTTTCTCCTCGTTTCTGCTTTTCACTTCGTCTTGCTTCGGGCCCTGGTGCACAATTCTAGATCACAGTGTGCATGCGTAAAAACAAGACGGGCGCAATTTATTCTTGAGATCCTCATTTTTAGAATTACAACCTGGTTAAAATGGAAACTTCCCCGCGGCACATTATTCGCAAATGAAAAGGGCTGCGTCAATCCTCTCAAGAAGAATATTGCATTAATATTGTACTTGACAATATAATTCGAGGTAAATAACATCGTTTTATGCAAGCTTAAAATAAATAAAAAGAAATGTTTAGGATTCTATAAAAATAGAGTTGAGCTGCACGACAAGGAAAGAAGTGTGGCGGAAAATATGAGACGAAATAAGACCCAAGCACCAAAATAGGACAAACGCAGTCAGATGTGATTTATCTATAGTATCAACGTGAATATATCTTGTAACTACTACAAAACATAGCAAACAACTTGAAATCTTGAGCAAACCAATTGGATCACTCTCCCAATTGGTTTGCTATGACACTTAAAAAAATAGTACAACCTCTCTCTCATTTAGAATCAATCCCGGGATACATTAAAAGCGAAAGGAAAAAAATTTACATTAAAGCCGAGCTAAATTTTAAATTATTTCATTAATTAATTTTTAATAAATTGAAAACGTCTACCATTGTAAATTAAATAAATGAACCTCTTGCGAGAAAAAAGGTGAAAGTACAAGCGCAGTAACGTGCACCTGTCCACCCACCAAGGATCTGCCATTCGATGTAGGTACTCGCTTTTATCGGAATTCGAACAGCTCCCAACTGCCAAAAAGATATATTTCTGCTTGCGACAGAGGTCGAGATCCATTCAAATTAACTTTAAAAGTAGTTTCATATGAACGAGCTATTGTACTTTGCTATTAAAATAATTGTATGACAACGAAACTTACATTAAAAAACATTGGGAAGTAGCTTCGAAGGGGATTGATCTCTTGCAAATCTTCTTAGTGGCAGAGACACAGAGGCAGAGATGTCAAGTTAAAATGGAGTGGGAAAATATTAGCCAACAATGCGACGCAATTTCTATTCATCCAATTCAGGAATATCTCGCTTGAATATCATCACAGCGTGAATTATTCGGTCAGTGTCCAGCCTTTGGAATTATCTTTAAATGGCGTTTTCCCGTACTTCTCAAACTAAATATTTCATGCGTCAAAAATATCAATAATGTAACCGCCAGGTTCAAATAAGTTACATTGTTCAACCA
>LYUA01000418.1:9445-22571 GCA_002093875.1 Calopteryx splendens
CCCTGTTTTTCCTACATCCTATCCCAGATATATATATATATATATATATAATATGAGGTTCAAATTTCAAGGAAAAATATCACATATAGTGGCACATTCACCTTTTACCATGAAAGGAAGGAACTGTGGAGAGCTACGAAAGGATGAAGGCACGGCGAAGGAGAAGGAGAAAGTTTTGCAGGGAAGTGGGGGAAGGAAGTCGGGGAACGGTGAAGTTTAACGCCTAACATTGATGTTTGGGAAATTGAAAGCGTTTAGGAGCCAAATGCAAGCTATCCACCAAGCCACTCACAAAATCCCTTCCCTCTCCCAGTGCCACACTTACCCCTGCACAATAGGGCAAGATACAAATCCTACAGTTTTACAAGGCTATCCCTCCCCCACCCGCTTTTCAACTCTCTCCCACTCATTCCCTTCTCCTCCTGCACCTCTTGTCATGTAATTCATCTTCTGAAGTGCAACCTTTGCCCTGCTTTCTGCATTTGAAAATGCACCACATCCCTGACTTCAAGAAGAAATTATTACCACGCTTCCCACACACCCCAGTCCTTGTCTGCGATGCCTCCTGTCCCGAAACACGCCTCCCACCGTTACACTCCATTTAGTAATTGTTATATCGTATCTATTCAACCGTCGCTCCCACCCTCCGATATCCGAAAATTTAAAGACAGCAATGTAAGCCTAAGTGGACTAAAAATTGGAGACAACTAGCTTTGAGAAGATATCATCTAAAATTCCCCTCTCTCCTCTCCTTTCCCCAAAACACAAAAAGGTCTTTAAAAGTTATTGTTTTTCATATAATCTCACACCTGATGAATCCTTTGGCATTGAAGGAGAAATGTATACTTTTTAATAAATATTGATTCAGGAAAAAACCCTTAAGTTAATTTATCATCACTGGCATGGACCACGAAAGATTGAACCAGTTTTTTCTGTATATTAAATTTTCCATTTTCAAATGTAAAAATTTCAAAATTTTGACCATGCTTTACTCTAAACTGGCAGTATGCCATGTCATTAATAATGAAGTTGTGAAATAATATGAATTTATTTTTGAATCAAAAGGTTGTCATACAAAGAGTATTGTCATAATATTTTTTTTAATTCTCGCTGATTAAAGATATTCAGATTTACTGAGTAGGAAAATAATTATGTTGAAAGTGATTTTTGAGGCTTATCCAGTTGGTTTCAGGTATCTGCAAGCAATTTATAACAAAATAATTTGCACACAAAACCAAGTATTTCAACATTATATAGCCTACCATGTTGGCCCATCTTGCAAGTGTACTGTGATTCTTGGAACTAACTTATGAAATGAACAAGCCAAGAAGACATCGAAAGTGTAAATACTAAATCATTATGAGGAAGGCGAAAATTAAAAAGTTTCTTTGGGTGGAAAAAATTATTAATATTTTTCTGGTAAATTCAACCTAGATCCGATACAGTGTATGCAACTACCATTAATTAATTTTATGGAAAAAATTCTACCTAATATCTAATAGTGTGTATTCCCTAAGTAAATTAAATTGAAATATTTCACGTTTTTCAATAACTTTTCAGAAAAATTATTTTTGAACTGACCGTGGTGACATATCTTAGGGCCAAGGGCCCATTGTGATTCAGGATTTACTGATGAAAAATTGTTCCCCAGAGGTTAATAAGGTAAAATACCTTGAGTACGTTTAAAGCGCATATTGTTACTAACTTTCATGGACCCTAATAGTTGGTACAAGTTCATTCATTCAGAGTTATATAGAATGTTGCAATGTCCATTCTATCTCTTCTACTAAATTCAAAAAGAGGAACACATTTTGCGGTTCCGATACGTAACATTCCTAAGGAACGCTAATATCCTAACCTTTCGTCGTATCATTGCGAGGGAAATGAGCGATCACCGATAATGATTTTACCTTAGACACTGAGAAGACATAATTCTATCATTTTTCAGCCACTATTTCGATTTTCTGTCACTGCATCATCATACAATAACCATTGCGTGGCAATGACTAACGCTGTTTTTGAAGCAGTCCCGTATCTTTCTGGTAATAAAAGGTTTGCAAATAATATTTACCACACAGTAATTCACGGTAAATACAATTCTGCTGTGATAATTAGGCCGATCCTCTGCACATCACAACACTATCATCCTCCGCTAACGAGGAGAGTCCCAACCACGTGGCCTTTTCCTTTAAAGGATAAATACGTAAATGAACAATGAGGTACGGCTCCGCTTATTTTTTTTAGAAAGTCGATGCTTCCTCTCCGAGTTAAAACCGGAGCATGATTCGTGCCATTCAGCGAAAAGTCATTAAAAGGTGACTTACCTGCTTGTGGCCTATTCCCAGCAAATGCCAGGGCAAGGAAGAAGCAGTTCAAGGCCGCTGCAACCCTCATTCTCCTTCCTGTAAAAGGGATATAAAGCAAGTGGGTCAAACGGAATGAACAGTGCATGAACTAAAACAGAGAGACAAAACTCAGTTCCTTACGAAACCATTTATGCCGTCATTTTTTCAATTATATGAAAGTTAAATCAAGTCTTTACGCGACGAGAATTGTATTCTAGAGCTAATGAGTTTAAGTCAGAACATCAGGGTTTAACAGGTATTCGAGTGATATTTACACAAGGAATGAAAGTAAAATTGCTTTTCAATTATGAAGTAATTGGATTACGTGATCTTAAAAAAGTAGACCACTTGACTGTTAAATCCAAATTCAAAGTACAACTCAAACAAAAGTTTGAAAATATAAAGCTTAAAATAAAAAAAACTAATAACCAAATACGAAAGAAATATATCATAATATTCAACATTGATATTTCGTTTAGTAATTTATGAAACATTTTTGATACTCAATATTTAAACTTTAAAATACTTTGAAAAATGATTATCTAGGTACACAATTAGTAAACCCAGGTAAAATGCTTTCGTTTTTCGCAAATAATAAATCATTGATGTAATTCGATACTACAGAATTTATGTCTTCAATGGGATATTAATAATATATTATAAATTTAGAAGTATCTGAATTAAAGAAATGCCATATTTTTACATCAATTTTAAAATAAACCCCCACGATAAGTAAAATAAGCTACATTTAGTCATTATTTCAAATGAATACTAAGAAAAAGGAACTTAAAGAGGGAAACACCACACTCTCAACAACACTCTCCAATAAGGAGCGATCATCATCATTTTTATTCAATAATGTAATTAATTTTGCAAAAATTTTATTTCATGCAATATAGTTTACCTAATGTGTAATGCATATGCGGTACTAAATGTATAATGCATGCATCGAGAAGACATTAATTGTGAACTTTCTGAAAGTTAAAACTTTTTATTTCACAAAAAAAAGTAGAATACTTTGCAATACTGATTCTCCTGGAACTAAACTTTTAAAAAGCTGATGTTAAAAATATTATAAATGCACCAGGAATTTTGAGAAGCTAGCGTTAATTATGGTTGAATATGTTTCCTCTTTTACCTAAAATAATACGAAAAGAGAAGCAATATGGAATTTAATCGTAATTCAAAGTTCGTTTAAATACTTGCCAATCAATTAGAATAATTTTAACACACGTATCTTAGTTCACTTCTTAGACTTCCATTATCTTATCGCTATTCACTTCTAAACCATTCTATAGAAATTATAAAGTTTAAAATAATCAATCATAAAATAAAAGAAAAATGAGTTGTATACTCCTATTTTTAACCATATACATTTTTATTATTTAGTTTAGATAGTATGCTGTAATAACGGCGTAAAAACTATGATTGGTCATAATTTACACATGTAAAGGTGAAATTAAAATTCCAGTTAAGATATTTTAAAATGATCATAGATACAATGTCCACCACTTTTAAGAACGTAATTTCATATATTTATGCATCATTAATACTCATTCATTCACTTATGCAGAATACCACCGAAAAAAACTTGCAACAAAATTTAGAGGGGACAAGTATTTTTCAAAAACTTAAGTCCGAAAAATAATTATCCTAAAAATTATTCAGATGAATAAAAGAGCATGTTGGTGAAATTCCATTCCAGCCAGTAGATTATATTTTACAAACTAAGAACGTAAAACGGATGCCTGGAAACAATAAGAGATTGGCCTATGATTTGCCTCGTATCCTTTTTAACGGTATCAACTTAGCTTCCTCTATATGCGTGTCCCGATTCAGCGAATGATTTTTACATTGTGAATATTTCGCATATGCAGTATGCACAGCAGTGGGTAACTCCGTTAAAGTCACTGTCGCGGCATTTCTCAAGTTTCTAAGCTTCCTCCATCTGTCACTAGTTTGCTAAAGGTTCTGCTCTCCATCTCTCCATGCTCCACTCTCGTCCCAAACCTCACCACTCCTCTCTCATAGGACTTGGGCCTATAGAAGAGGATTCGTTATTGCTGCCAGCAATACATAAAACGAACATCACGCTTCACGAGCATCGTATATGGTGATGGCCTAACGGCTATATCTACTTACGATTAAGTAATAAAATTTAGGGAGAATATTTTTCGTTGTTAAAACTAGCGAATCAGCTTATTTGTTCTAATTCATGCTCCTAACTCAAACTAATGTGGGTTTGGCGAAAGTATGAATGAAAAAAATACTACTTATTTCCACTATCATTTCATTATGACCAAGGCATGTTCAATTACACTTTTAAATTCTCCTCTGCCTTCTTAACAAACCCTGACACAAATTCGCTAGGTCACATTCCTTAGGAATGCTCTCGATGGGGCCCAAAAACTGAAATTTTCTGCTAAAAGGGCCCGAACGTTTTCCCGGAACATCTTTATTCCAATGCATTAACAAACAAACACAAATAAAATTAGTATTGATACAACTACGAAGAAAAACGCAAAAAAATGAATTCACAAATTCATTCTATGACTATTATATCTTCTGCAGGTTATTATCTTATTTACTTTGCAGGAGAGATGTTTTTATTCCACTAGTTCTTTTCAGACATTCACTGATATAGAACTAGTCATGACAAACTTAAAATGCATGGTAGTTTCAGTCTGCAATTCTCGTCAAATTTTGGTAAATGTCTAACATTTGTTTTATCTACCTACGCCTAGAAATGTGTGGCTATCTAATGGCGTAAAAATGTTAGGAGAAAAATATGTTGATAATACTGTTATTAGTAAAATAAATTTGTGACAATCGTTTTCAACATACTGTGATAATTATTTTCATTTTCATAACTCAGAGCAACATCAATTCATACGCAGAAGGAACGCCAAAAATAAAAATGCTATTTTCTTACAATCAAAAATTAAATTAAATATCAACGCTCTTATTTAAATTTTTAACTTAAGTGCATTCACAATGATACATCTGTTCGTGAGTAGATATACAAAACCTCTCTCCGAATAAAACTTACAGAGTAGTCTAAGGAATATATATCTTCGGTTAGCATTATGTACCGAGCGAAGCGATAAAAACATGCAGAGCGAGGGTGACATCAGAAATTGGTCTACTACACTCTCTTGATATGTCTGAGTCACCAGAAACAGGACATATCTATGGAACCTGGAAAACTTGGAATCGAGATATTATTATTTAACGGAGAGATTCTTTCAAATCCATGGTCTTCATATAATTCCACATTATCTTTGTTTTATCTAAGTCAAGGAAAGCAGGACTTGGATTTCAGGATAAGCTTTACAAAAGATATTATTACCATTGCATTTTCACTAAATATCCAAAAATTATAATGAAAATCCTGGAATGAAAACAATGAAAAATCTCGACCACCGGAGAAAGAAGAAAAAACAAGGTTTTTTTCATGAATACTTATATGAGCCGACAGAAAGGAAGAAAAAATTGTAAACACACCTATATTATCGATAGAAATTCTCGGATGTGGTTATTTCAAAATTTATAACTAACCAGGAAAACAGACAAGCGCGAACTTTTTAATGCATTTCCTTGTGATAACTCACTGACGCAGGCAGAAGCTGTTATATTCTTTAGAGAAAGGCATACATAACTATGAAATATCTAAATAAATTTCATCTTTAGTAGTTTTTTTAAATATATTTAATTTTAGGTCAATGATTTGTAGTTGCATGATGCTGCTTATATTACCTCCATCTGTAAATTAAGTATCTGCATTCATTTTAATATATCCATATTAAATCAATCATTGCTCTGAAGTTTCAGAGACCTCAATTCAAATACCTATAATATATAAATAGCGAGAAAGATTACAAATTGAACTCGCAAAAAATAAATCCGGTTTCAATGGGTAAAACCGCCGAGCGCAGAAGCACACTCTCCTGCATCGAGGCGGCTTCCAGATCCAACGTACGACTCGAGGACTTCAGAGATTCCCACAGAATGATAGGGGAGTACGGTTTCTCAATCAAGCAACCTTCGTTTCAGCCGCCGCGAATAACGCACAGGGAGAAGTGCCGAGAGGAGATTGTTTACCAGAGTACTGATTGAGCAGGCGACCCGTTAACCGGCCTTTCGTCTACCGGAGGAGAGACTCCCTTTGCACCGCACGGATAGCTGCAAAATGAAGATCTCCTCCCACTCTCTCCACCCATTTTACTCCCCCCCCCTCGTCCCTCCACCTCCCTCCCCACGCCAGTGCAGGGAAAAGAAGGGGCGGCCGGCTCGGATGGCGGCAGTCCATATGTAGGTATTGTAAAGCTCTTCAACTCCGACTTATCTCGATCCATATATCTCCCCCTCCTCTACCGGCAACCTACTCCTATGCGCAGAATAGACCCTCTCTGGCTCTTGCACACACAAACTCATGTCACCTTGCATCACACTCGACGAGAACTTCTCCACAATCCCTCCCCTCACTCCGTTTCCTCTCTCTCTCTCTGCCGTGAAGCTCGCTCGCTCACTCGCTCTCAAGAGATCTACCATCCCAGCGTTTCCTCCTCCCGGCTCCCTCAATACCTCGCTCTTCCCACCATCCACCCCTGCTCAATCCCTTCATTCACCCCTCTGCCCTCACGAGGGTCACCGTGGTTTAGTGACTATTGCACTAGATTTCTACGCCGCCGGGGGCCAGGGATCACATCCCGCGATGGCGTAGGTTCCAATGATATTTTGATCCAAAATGGTTACCGCGTGGAGATAATTTAAAAAGAAAACAACCTTACTAGTAATACTTGTGCCTAACTGCATCCGTCGAATGGGAAGTTAAATTCTTTAATCTACAGCCGACTTTCGTCCGAAATAATAAGCAAGCCCGATTTCCCATTCCACACATTTTCTTTAGCCCTGTTCATGGTTTTGACAGAATGGATAATATAGAAAGAACTACGGGGAAGAGAGTTGGTAAGAGTAAGCAGTGCGTGCTTTGGGTGGACGCGAAAAGGAAAGAAAATATCTAGAGCTAAATACTATAGACAATGATAAATAAATTAATGCAAAAGGTGTGAACGTCATTTGGCATTGATTTATAAGTTCACGGTTATGCATACTGTGTCAGAAAGAGTATAATCAATTACCTAATGATTAGTCTACTTATAATAAAGATTTCAAATATTAATACGCTCCTAACATGAAAAACAGTAAAAACTAAGTACCACATACCACTCTAATGTGTACAACCGAAATTAGCGTATTTAATGGATGAAATGAAAAAGATATTTTTTTAAATTTTTTCATCAAATTAAATTCATTCCATAAGTCACCGAGGTCTCAAATTAATTTCCCTAAAAAAAAATCGCAAGGTATACTTCATCATCAGAGTTATATCACTTAATTTTTAAAACTCGTGAAGTCGTGAATTGTACGCCTTGTTTAAACAAAGGTTTTTTTATCATTTTCTTGTTTGGAGTGTTGGAAAAACTTTCCGTTCTACAACCATAAATATTAATCAAGTCTGCGCGTCATATAGGTAGCAACAATTTAGGCGGCAAAATGAAAACTCCAAAACATGAGGAGCATGACTCTAACGTTCCAGCATCAAATGTGTTACTTTCCGGTAGGATATTCGTCCAATTCACGCCTTCTCCCAGCCCTCACCACTACCCGGAAGAGCCAATACATTTTTTTTAAGTTAAATAAAAAAATATTTTGAGTATTTAACGTGGAAAAAGGTGATATTCCAAGTCTTAGGAGACCATATCTCCGAAAGAATCTCAGAAATAAAAAGCATAAAAATGTGTTGCTATTAGTTTAGAATCTATATTATTATTTCTGGGCAATTACTGTTAGTTTAGCACTATTAATGTAATGAAATTAATTATTCATCCTTTACATTGCGAGTTGAGCATTTACATATAACTAAATATAATAATTTATATGTCTAACCAGTAACACAATAACAGTATACGGGTTGAAGTTATAAACCTCATAAAGCACTATATATGACAAAAGTTTCCTATCATAAATATTTTTCTCATAACAGCGCTATTTCTTTTAGACTAAAAACGAAATTAACGGTTTACTTCCATGTAAATAATATACATGATGTTCCATAATATCAAGAGAATGGCCTTGTTTTATGACACTACATTGATAAACCGTTTTCCATATTTGGAATAATTACTCTGCTGATGACATTAAATATAGTTTTGATGATTCTGCAACCTTTATGGACTATTACTTCTCGGTCAAGTGTATATAAGTATATTCTTGTAATTTACTCTACATCTCCTTTTTCAAAATTATAATTTTATCGTGAAATGTTCTATCTTTGCTCTCTTAACAAATACACAATTTTTAACAATGATGTTGACAAGTACAATAAATATATAATTTTTAAATATGACGTGCCAGTTGTAGTGTCAATGTCACTCCACATTTTGCAAGAAAAAAATAAGGAAAATCTCATTTCTTCAACTCACTGCTTTGCATGAGTACGATAGGTAAACATATACCGGCACCATTTAAAACGATGATACAATTATGACTTATTCTAAACTTTCTCACAGCCAAAATATTTTAGGCAAAATAATTTTTATTTAAATTTATTCTCAAATAAAATTATTGATAACAAGTTATTGCATTTTATGCCAGAGCATACGTAAGCATCGATTTACAAGGAACCATAGCAAAATCAGAAAGAACGAACGTCATGAATACATGTACCAATATCTAGAGAAGAAATACATAATGTCGTCGATGAGTACCTCTTTCATAATTTGAAAAGTTTGGAAAAAGACCTCATCTAAGTATCAAGTTAATTACAAATTAATTTCATCACAGTTTTAAGGAATATTTAATGCAACAAGAGAATATATTCACATGCGTGATACCTCAGTGGATTGCCGTCAAATTTTAATGGTTTTACAAAATTATTCCAATAGTATTATATTTACCTACAAGCGATTTTAAGATATCTAGTTCATGGCGATTCGCATTATATATAAACTACTTGCAACCACGAGAGAACGGAAAGGAGAGGATCATTTAATTCCAGAAACAATTTTAGATTAAAAAGTGAAATTAATGAAAATATTTCGGCCGTAATACTGATCATTTTGTCGTTCGTTCTCTACGTTAATATGCATTTCGGCCGTGTGTTCCACGGCCGGTGTCCTAACATCCCGATTACCTCTTAAAATGGATTCAGTGGTACATAGACGCAGATGAGTCACATTGAACATAATTATCATATTCAAGGGAAGACACTCAAAAGTGTAACTGGAGGGATGAATTAGGAAAGGAAATTGGGGAGGATGAAGAAATGGCGAATTGAGATGATGAGAGGTAGAGAGGTTTGGCACTTGGCATGGTATAAATTGGGTTAGCAGCTACAAGAAGCTGAAGAAGGCTATTTTATATCAAATTACGAGTAGGTTTTCTAAAGTGTTTCAGAGGCCCCGAAGGATAAATTATTTAAATGTGTCCTGAAAAGTCTTGCAATAAATTTTAATTTTTCGACCTGCTGTGATAATTTAAATTAGCGACAAATCCCCAATCCCCCTTTCTCCTCGCGGAATTTAATCCCAATCCCTACTAATCTAACACCATCCTATCTCTCTCTCTCTCTCTCTGTTCCATTCATGGATCGTGTATCCTCTTGCGAAACTCATCAAAGGTATGTAGCTTCGATAGGGTTGCCGGAGATAGTTCAGTTCCAGAAACTCGGCGGCAGGCAATGTATACCAAGCCGATGAGTGAGTTATCGTCAACCACCTCCCTCCCAACCCTTTAGAATCCACCGGACCCAACCCGTTAGCGGACGTGCTAAGGGAGAACAGCGGTGACGAAAGGGCTAGACTCCATGCAGGCTCCTCGGAGCTAACCTATGACCTTATTGTTCCGCACTCTCGGAGGAATAGCGTGTTGGGAGAACACGGCAGGCGGAGGGATTCTAAACCACGCAAGGTCACGGATAGTGCCATGTGTTCCCGAGAACCACGTCAAGTTGGGGTTGCGAGAGGGTCATATGTTACATAAGGCCCGAAGAGTAGGTCACAGAAGAAGAAGCGCTTCCGATGTGGCTTTCTGCTAATGGATTCTACTCCTAATTCCTCAGAGTCAACGTTGAAGTTTTAATCACCTTTTCAATTAATCTATAATGTTTTAACGGTTTGAAAGAGAAAGTTATGCCATGCACATAAGTCAAATCACTAATTTCATAGAACGTAATTCCTTAATTATGGCTTTGCGAATGCTATATTTTGTATCACCTACATAGAAACGTAAGTACTTGTAGATTTACTCTCATACTTATTCTAGATCTGAGCGGAGTTTAATGTTGGATTTAACTTTTACTATTTATACCACCATATTAAATCAGATTAAAAAGTAATAAATATTCATTTGATTACTGCCACTCTTTATACGAGAGCTGACAAATTTCACTGCCCTTATTTAATAATTATTATTAGATTTTACTTAATGAAACTATTCAGGAAATATAGGTACATGTAAATTACGAACATTTCATACTGAAATAAGGAAAAATTAGGTTTATATTTTATACCAGATTTATTCATTTAAATTAAAAATAATTCCCTCCATTACACCTTACAATTTAACCAATGCAAGCGAAAGACCAAATTTGATTCCACATTTTAATGAGGAAATATTCACGCATCACAGATTTAAAATTAAATTAGTTACCGGATAGAATAAGGAGTTTTTTTACTGTAGTATCATTTTGAAAGCAAGCCTACTTAAGAAAACCATACTGAGCATTATTGCATGTAAACCATTGCTTTTATTTTGTAAACAAACATAAAATGTGTAAAAATGAGGTCTTATGAAATTTCAAGAGGTAGAGCAGCACAAGAATGTAAAAAGTTTAGTATTCCATACCGTTGAACGCTATAGAATCACGGCATTGCATTACATGTATATTGAAGGGTTATTAGAGGACATGAAATGAGCGTTATGATACCAAAGTTGGTGGTAAGAAATAACTGAGGAATAATAGATCCTATCACTGAGAAAATAACATTTAATATCCATCCATTTATAAGTTTAATCAGCTCTTCACATTAACCTTGTTCAGAAATGCGTAGGTAGACATAAAAATTACGCATCAGAAGTTTTTTTCATAAACGGGAAGATAGTAAAGAAATAAACGATAATTCAAAATATTAAAAAGCCTAAATGATATAGAGTCAAATGACAGAGGACCACGATTGCCAAATTTATCCGAAGACTGAATTAAGATGGTTTTGATTTCAAGTGGAATAACGCCTGAAATTTTTAAAATTATATCATGGGCATTTCCAAAAAAGAGTACTCTCCATCGGGAATCTCAAACACTAATCTTTAAACACAAGTTTCTATGTCATTCTATTTTTAAAACCGTATTTCTACAACGAATTTGAAGTAATATAATGGTACTTGCATTAAAAACTTTATTAATGATATGTTTGCTAAAAAAAATAGTATTTAAAATATCAATATAATACTTTCGTTTAAGTAAAAAACATCTACGCCCTCCCATGTTACTTTAAAGTGCTTTAAGTTCCATTTTCTTTTAATTTCTTGCCGGGAAGGAGAAAAATTAATGGTAAGTATCTCAATGTACAGTTAAATTTAACAAATATTTTATCATATGTAGATGAATTTATCATCGTAGAGTTAAACCTATTTTTTATTCATTGGCTACAAATGAAAAATTTTGTATTTATATAATTGAATATAGCAAAAATATATGTTCTAGGAACCAACTTACATCATATCCCAAAAACCACAGCAATCAAGGAAAAGGTCCGTTCTAAGTACTAAACCGAACGGCGTGTGGGATTCATCAATCAGGGGGCCAGTTCCATTGCCTGTGCCGCCGACGCGACGGTTTCCCAGGAAGACCTTTTACTCGAAAAATCACACAGCTTGGGAGAAGCTGAGGGCGCCCAGATGCCTCAACCAAAATCAAACCCGGACCCTCGGATTATTAGCCCAGCGCTCTACCTACTGGACTGTTTCGCTTAAAACATATATTAGGTAGTAAAATATAATTTAGCATTCGAGTTTAGGATAAATTAATATAGATTTCTAACCAAACATAAAATCTTTCTTAGCAATAGTACGTAGAATTTCAAAATCCTTCATCAATTTAACGGTGTTTAACAAATAATCTTTCAGCAACTTATATCATTAATCAGTCGCGTTCCAAACGTACCAACTGATGTAACATTTATTTGTGATACCTGAATTTCAATTTTAAATATAAAAAGACAGTTGAAAGAGTATCTATATCTTTAGGATCCTCTCTTAGTCAAGTCAACACAATCTTAAAGAGAAATATGGATCTCAAAAAGGATAATACGGAAATCCTCCTATACCCGGAATATATATTTTTTAACTAAATTTAAATACCACGCTAAAGCCGCGCTACCTTCAAAGAAACAAAGGAAAAAAAAACAGGGATTAAATTGTTGAAAGCAAGAAATAGGTATTATCAGACAATATATTAACCCCTTAAAGGCCAGTCGTAGCGATTGAAGACAGCGGCTCGCCAGAAGTGACACATATTCCGACGGAGAATTTCATGAGAAAATATACACAACCACCTCCACGAATAGATTATTTTTATATACTTAAATATATGCACACAAGCAAAGATAAAAAAACGCTTAAAAGGCCAGACCGCAATTTCATTGAGACGTCCCCCACCAAAAAAATGAAGAACGCGAACGCGAATCCGAAGCGGGGCACCGGAGAGGAGAAGGGGAGGG
>LYUA01000418.1:79818-92937 GCA_002093875.1 Calopteryx splendens
TAACATGCATTTTTTGTTGAAAAAAGATAGCCGTGTATTAAAAAATTTCTAATAAGTTTTCATATATAATAAGGCATTTTCACATTAATTTTAAATGTAAACTTATAAATTATATTTTTAATATGTGATTATTGTGAGTACTTATTTTTTAACTTAAGTAATATATAATTGTAACGTATTGTCTATTGTGACGAAATACTTCTGAGCGTCTGCCAATAGTTTCATCTAATCTCAGCTATGTTGTCTTTTTCCTAGCGCTCAGAGTCTACAATATAGGTTGTGTGTTTAGTCGTCGTAATTTGAAAGAGGAAGCTTAAAAACTAAAGCTTTTGCCTCTAAGTAATAACTGCAAAATATTNNNNGAAGCTTAAAAACTAAAGCTTTTGCCTCTAAGTAATAACTGCAAAATATTATATTTCCTAAGCTATTTCTAAACAGGAAAACTGCCACTTATCGGCCCACAAGCAACGTGATTACTGATAAAATACTCGATTCTAAGGTCAGTAATTTCTATGAAGTAAATAATAGAAACTCAAAAATGTTACATAAAATGGCTCTTAGGTTTTTTGTAACTCATTCCATCATTGACTGACCAAATGATATGCGGCCAATAACATTATTTTTATTAACTTATTTCAATTAATCGGGGAGACAAACACCTTTGGCCTCATGACATTTTTCCCAAGCAAACCATGTTATACTTGCTCAAGTGTCTCCCTGCATCAAGCTTTTATCTTACTCCGCTTCTACGGGTCCCATTCTTTACGGGAAGTCCCTTATTTTCCTCCCTTCCGGAAAACTTTCTTCTCCCCTCTTAAATCTTTCATTTCCTACTTCGCCGTATCGCCTCGCAGTCCTCGGCGCCCTACTCTCTTCGTGCGCTCACACAACCCCTCAACCCTTATTGTTACATTTACGCTTCCTTTTCTCTCCTTCCACCACATCCCCCCTCCTCGCCTCCCACTTGTCCCTGTCCCTCTCTTTCCGTTCCCTAAATCATCTCCCATTTCCTCATTCGATTCTCCTGCACCCCTCCTCCATCTCCCACCTCACAGGCACCGTCCATCGCCCTCCCCCGGTACCATCTTACCCGAATCATGCACTGGATTACAGTATGCAGTCACCCCATTTCTCCCATCAAACACCACGACACCCTCCCCACTTCTCGTGTACGCTGAAAAAATTCCTCCAGCCTTTTTAATTTTCAGGCTCGGATTAAAGTGAATTATATTTCGGGAACAGGGTTATTTTTTTCTAGATTAAGCCATCCCCGTAATTATTATTTGACGACATTTTCCCATGGCCCTAATTTCGAGACTGACAATTTCATCCCAATCGAAGAGAAGGAGAGATTCATTATCAGAAGGGAGCAATTTTAACCCGTTTTATATTTACTTACTTTACTTAATTGGAAGTCCCCTTTCATTCATCCAAATGCTGCGTTGTGTAATTTCCTCGATGATTCAAATAGCTGTTTCGGGAAATGTATGCATGATAATATGGCTATACGTACATACACACACGATTGCCAATTACATGATCAAAAACTTACGATTTTATAGATGACCATCCCGAATATTAGACCCCATCCCTAGAGCTTTCCATTCACTGTTGTCTCTATAGAAGAAGCATCTCAGTTTTAAAGTGGACGTGTCTGTGAATCATCTCGACATTATACTCCCTTTGCTAAAACATCGTGGCATTCCACGAATAAATAATTTCTTTTTCGACCTTATACTTGGTTCTCCTCGCGGTAATAGTTATATATTGAGACATCGCTCCGAAAAATACGAATTGTGAGTTTAAATTGATCAGTATTCACGTCCTAGATGAATCAGCTACTGGTGTGCAGGAACTTTTGGCGCACTTAATGCATGCATGTGGATAGTGAGGGGACAAACTAATTCTGGGAGGAAAAAGGGTATACTTCATTCCTATTTTCACTAAACCTTTAAAACATCAGTCGAAAACTAAATTCACAGTGAGGTTCAAGCGCCGGCAAACTCGGACACATGAATTCAATTTCCATCCGGCTCCTTTCCACATTTCTCGCCTATCTCGCGCCCGATCACCTCCCAAAGCAAACCTCCCCCAACCCTCAGGCATTCCTTCATTTTTCAAGCCTCCTCCCTCATTCCATATTATTATAAACTCGCTGAAGGCCCCACCCCCTCACACCGTCAACGGCTCTTTCCCACGTCTCCACCAACCCTCGAAAAACATAAACACGTACACTTATATACATATATATATGTGTATCTATGTATGTATATGTATACACACACAAACACGTGTACATAAACATAGAGACAGACAGAGGGAGAGAGATCTCTCCCTTCTACACCCCATCAAGCCATCTTAGTCTTAGCTTTCCTCCTCCACAGCCCCGTTACTCACTCTTTCGAGACAGCACAAGGCTGTAAGATCGCAATCAGCAGGGGGGAAGAAGAGGGTGGATGTGGGAGTTGGAAGGGATGAAGGGGGAAACACAAAACGCTCTCGCGAAAGTTTACCCAATGTGAAAAGAGAGCAGGGCAAAAACTCGGGGTGGAACAAAAGTCGTAAGGAGGCTAATTATTCCAAAGGGCGCCTTTGGGATCCGTTCTGGAACAGATTTATTTATGACCTCCCCTAACCCCCAACCCCTGTCCTCCATCCGCCGGCTTCATTTTGTTTTATAACTTTTTTTTATTTTCCCTTAGGATCGCGAGGGAGACTGATAAAATTTATGCCAACGAAAACATAGGAGAATTGAATAATAGGAACATGGCGTAAAATATACGTATCTATCTCACTGAGGACTGACCTTAGAGTTGGACGCAAGCTGTCAATTTACTCTTTGAACCATATTTTTGCCAACATTTTTCAGAAAAAGGAGGGAGTAAGATTTTTAGTGAACATATTTTCGAATGAACACGTGGGATAATGTAATCCTAAGGTACTATCTGATTACGCGTCGCACCGTTGGATCATTAGTGAGATTTATATAATATTGCTAAATTAGTGCTTTAAAATTGTATTAAAACGGAATATGATATCATTTAGGAGTCACTTTCAAACGTAGGTTATTATGACCGTTCAACGTGAATATTGCAGTGAAACAGAAAGATTCAATCAGGAAATAATATTTTCCAGAATTTTAATCATCAGAATAAGTTGACATTTTAAGCAAATGATGTGCATTGGTATTTAAAAAAAACTAATATATATTCCATAAAGCTTTTCCAATTAACAGCCATTAACAAACTGTCACCGACCTGCTGTTTACACTAAAGATACACGATACCTATTTTTGGCATAAAATTTATTGAGAATGCAAATGAAAGCTTGCATATCAATGCTTTTTATCCTTACTTTCCACTGCTATCACGAGTTCAACAAAAGCGGAGCATTATCATTTTTCCGTCATATCAATTAAAATAATAGGAAATAAAAATATATTCTCAAAATTTACTAAACATTTCATCGCAGGAAGATATTCATTTTTAATTTCTCTTCAGAAGTAGAATCATAATTCACAAAAGAAAAAAATAATATTCGTCATTCGATTTCGGCAATGAATCGACTGAAATCGTGGCGTTATTTGATTAGTTTTAATTCACTCGATTTCCCGAACGTATTTACGTTTACAACGTATGCTTCCAATGAGTATCTAAGAACAAAATAAATACTATTTTATTCAAATGTGCACATCATTGCTAAGTTCTCGTGCAACGATTTTAGTCGTTCAATATTAAAACATCTACCAACACACTCATTGAACCAAGTTTCAGTAGTGCTTTATTATATGAAATCGTAACACAGCTCATGAACAAAATAATCCTTTAATCTTGTATTCCGATCTTCATTTTATGAAAAAGAAGGGTTCGATATTTCTCTGCGTAATGAGCATACATTCTTACAGCACCTTACCTTCTTTTTTTCTCGTGTAGCTATGAACACGCTGTAATCGTTAGAAAGATCACAAACTAATCTTATGTTAATAATAGTATAATGATACTAAAAGATGCTTTCAATATAGGTAATATATTCAGAGATAGTATATGATAGCTATCATAAAAGGAATCTTTTAATGTTTTCAATGAATGAAATCGATGGTAGGAAAAACATTTGTTCCTTAGAGAAGAGATGACTTAGTCCATGAAGGATTTGGTAAGAAATTTATAAATGGGAAATAGGAATCATGCGTTTTTAACGATTGTTTGCATCCATATATTTACTAAAACATGTTTTCAATTTTACCCTTTCCATGTTTTTAGTGAACGGGAAGTTCCGTCATCCGAAATACGAGTAGATTTACTTAATTAATGCCATTAATCTAGATTGAGGTGAAAATGGACCCGTTGAGCTGCATGAATAGCACCAGAGTGTGTGGTGTCTTATGGAATTCGTTTTAAATATTGCATATAATAAAGAAATTCAAGGATAATTTAGCAAAACTCGGTAAAAACGAAAGCACTTTATTTTTAAGAAAAACGGAAATAATTCTACATTGAAAATATTATAAATACATTTAATACGTAGTAGATGTGAGGTAAATATTTTTTTCTAACATTACCAAATGACTCATATCACTGATGCTAAGTGACTTCTATTACACCATGTACTTACAAGTACCTAGACCTGACCACCTACTTCCCTTAACGCCGAAAATTGCATGATCCCACAGATATTAGGCATAATCGCCAACGAAAAGGATTAGGTATAACACCAGGAGAAAATTTTTCCATGTTGCATGTACGACAAAACATTCGGATGCGGTCATAAGTAATCATTGACCAGCTTTAAAGATGACTAGGAGTCGCACACTGAGACGGATTAAATATGACCCGGGTGAAAGTAAATGCTAAACCGCCCCCTCACCCGGCTGGATATAAAAGCCGAGCCTTGATGCACACACACATACGACACTCATTGAGCCGACCGACTCAAGTTTTAATCATATGCAACACATCACAATTTCTCACTTAGAAAATTTTAAATAAATGTATATCCTCAAAATGAAAGAAGTGATAAGCGATGTCAAAGGGATCGTATAGTTTCAGAAGGCTGAGTACACGTGATTGATCAATTTATCTCATTCGATGTGCGTAAATAAAGTAATTAGAGATTTATGGGGATGTGGTTGGTAATTAAGCGAAGAGTGTGCCCCCAGTGATAAGATTAAGAGAGAGAGCTACAAATGAATCCTGTTCTTTTTACACATTCCATGGTCTAAAACTAGGATATAAGAATGTACCCACAGACACTTAGGGTAGAGAAACACGTGATATGGAATATACGAGGTCTTTACAAAAAGAATTCGACCTTCGCCCCGGAATCATTCTGCGAAACTGAAAGGGTTGGGTTGGGTATGCCGACGACGTGCTGGTCGTCCGAGACACCGATGGATCTTCCCTCACTGAGTGCTTGAGGGGGATGAACCAGGACATCGAGCGTCTGTGCGAGTGGGTGACGGGGATGGGCCTGTCACCGAACCCGGCTAAGAGAACTGCGCTCATCGTGGGAAACCGCCGCCTGACGATGAAATTCGTCACCGCTCACACCCCACCCATCGTGGTAGCCGGCACCGCGCTCCCTTATTCCGAGAACTTCAAATACCTGGGGGTTACCGACAGCAGCGACCTATCGTGGGAACGCCAGGTATCACGGGTGGTCGCCAACATCCACTGGGGACTGCGTCACCTCCGGGCAATGCAGTTCCGTCCCGGGCGGAACACCAAGCTCACCCTCGCCAAGGCACTGCTGTTCCCCGTCTTGGACTACGGCCTCCTCCCTTGCATGGATCTGTCCGGTGCGGAGGTCCGCAGGCTGCAGGTGGCGCAAAACGCGTGCCTGCGATACGTGTTCCGACCTGAATTCCGGGCCAGGATGACCCCTCTCTACGCCAGGGAGAAGATCCTAGGGGTGAGGAAGGCCCTTGACGTCCTGCTCGCGGGGACAAAAGTCCTGAGGACAGGCTCTCCCACCCAAGCATCTCTGGAATGCTGACACGCATGGGCGAGGTTCACGACCGCACCACCAGGGGCGCCGGGGCCTCCAGGATCCCGGGCCATCGGTCGTGCAGGGTGGCTGGTTCCTTCGCCAGGGACTTCAATTCCCTCCCCGAGGAATTGAGGCGCAATCCCACCAGGCAGCGACTGACGAAATATCTGCTAAACAAGTACTCTCCCGCAGCCTGATCGTCGCCGCAAATTCCTCCCGTGTATAGTGTAGGGGTCGGTATCATCCAGCGTGCAGTGATCTCCGACATTCTACAAAAACGTTCGTCAAATGAAACAAGGCAATGGAGCCGAAATTTTATACGCAATGCCCGTCCAAAATCTGCCAGCTCTGGCCACAGTTTCCCCTACTGTACCGGATTGTTTTTCTGGTGTTTGCTATTACTAAGGTGCTTTTTTACCGTGATTCTTACCACCCGTGTTATGTTTTTATATTCGGAGAATGGTGGAAATGTCGGATGGTAAAGTGAAATGCGACTTCGATATTCTCAGGAAAACATTCAAACTGTTAACAAACGGAGTGTAATCAGGAATTTTTAGTTACTCTGCACGACCACAAATACGTGTAAAGTATATATTAAAAATACCTGTTAGTGTTAACATGTACTCTCATAATAGAAGACTTAAAAAGAATGCCGTTTGTTTTTAAATGAATTTTTTAACAGATTGTCATGCTTTTTCAATCGCAGAACAGTGCAAATAACGACAGCTACAATAAAATATGTTGTGCGACATTCTCCGAGAACATACACATAGTGATAAGGCACGGGGCGGAGGGCTAAATTTTATACAAAATGCTTAAAGATAAATAACATGAAAAAGATACTAAATGTATCCGTGCTACAATGGCACCTGAGAACAGTATCAATTGGCTTTTATTACAACAGTGTGTAGAGTGAAAGTGATTCCCTGATATTCTAAGAGACCATACAAACTGTCTGATTGAGTTGTGGTTGGAAATACTCTATTAACCGCAAGGCCACAAAATAAGTGCAATGTATATACGTAATGTATCACCTCTGTACCTGAGAGCACCTGGGTCGGGGGAAGACGGGGCGACCACGCCTCATCCGGCCCAGGATAAATAAAAACAAAGTCAAGTCTAATCCCCTTCAATCCCTTGCACCTCCACACGCTTAGCCTCCACACAGACTAGAAGGCGTCTTTTGGAAAGGTCTTCAACTCTGCCGTCGTGCTCTGATTTATCTCCTCTAAACCCTCAAATCGGGAGCATTCCAGTTCGTTCTTATACCCAGAAATGCATATCAGGTCAGATACTTTATATTCTACTTCTTTTTTAAATATTTATTATTTTATACATTTTTTTCAGTTCTGTCATTATCGTGTCTCATCGCCAGTTATCACGGAGTTGAAAATCTCAGTATCGGTGTTGGAAGTGTCCAACATGTCCCACGTTACGTCAACACGGAGTTAATTATGTTCCTGTGTCAGCAGCTTGGACGCAAATATCACAGCCACTTAGTGCATGACCAATTTCTCCAGTAAAATTCCATGCGCGGAACCTTTGGTGATCTCAAACTTGTCAGTGATTTCCCACACTGTCAAACGACGATTTTCCGTTGTCAAATTTTGCACCTTCTCGACGACAGCTGCACTGTGAGCTGTTTTTGGTCTGCCCGAAGACTGGTCACTACCACAGATTCAACGCAATTTTTTAATCGGTTGAGCCACTCGTTTCTTTGGCTTAAGACGAACCACCAAAGTTTGCCTAAGAGAACACGATCATTATATGAAGAAATAGTTTTTCTATAATGAGACTAAGGGTCGTAAATGTCAGTTAACCGAGCATTGCAGATAGAGAATACTATTAAATTAGGGGTACAATCTTTTCGTGGCTTTTTTTCGGATAAGCATTGAAATGGCTGGCTTCGGAACGAGGGTTACCAATTTCATCTCCACTGCTGTCGCTCGAGTATTCAAGGGCCATTGGCGTATCAATCATTCACGGATTAAGTTCACAATAAGGATATTGTTTAGTTAATTATCTTAATTTCAGATTTTATACACAATAAAAATATCCTACAATTGAATAACTCCGAAAATTCCTATTGTCACGCACACTCAATAGCACTAGACAATAGAGAATCTTACCCTACCACCTAGCGGCGGCACTCAGGGTACTATGTACTACTATGTGGATGTGAAGAGAAAGTGTAACTCCCTTGGGAGATTAACTGCACAAACTGAAGAAAAGGAAACTGTAGACATCGTATTTTATTCAAGAATTGTGAAGCGAAATAAAATAGATGATTTAATCACATTATAAATCATTAAATTAAGATGAGAGAACACTGAGTGGTATAACTATCGAAAGTATTTAGAAACTGGGAAAGAAAACATTTTTTTGAAACCAATCGCAATAATAATATCGAAAAATACGTTTTACGTTTCCCTTTAAAACAAATACTTGCATTTTATAACTTCCCCACTGTTCCTTACCTAGAGGTCTTATAATAGTAAAACATTAGGCAGCGGTTGAAAATGTATCATCCACGGAGTTGCAGTGTATACCATGGTCAGTGTAAAAAGTTAATTTATCTTAAATTAACTCCATTTTGTGTTCACATTAAAGTATATGCTTATAAATACTTACCTACTTCATTCTCGGAGTTAAACCCAAATCATATTAGACCTATATAAGGTTTATTTATTCGGCTATTAACTTAATGCTTAGACAATAATTAAATTTTATTTTGAGGCAAAATTAGATACTAACTTCATAGACAGAATTTTTTCCAAGACTTGCATTTTAACTGAAGTCTTACTGTTGAATTGGAGTCCGATAACGTAAATTTGGCTTTTCAGGAAAGGTTTCAAAAAGTAAGTTTTTCTAATATTCTTAAACAGCATTGAGAAATATTAGCATTTCTTATACCTATTCAGGAACACAACGAAATCTGACATCACACCTAACTCAACGCATTTAATGGAGGTAAGTACCATTTTTTTGATCACGGAAATTAAAAAATGATCAAGATTCTGTACAAGTTCTTACGAGAAGAAGTTAAAAACGTAAATTCCCTTCGCTCCGATTGAGCCTCATCGGATGCGTTTTACGAAAAACGGAGTGAAGGCTAAGGGGCTTTTAATGAGCGCCAAAAAATATAACTGACGTTTTCCTTAAAACGTAATAACTGGAGAGGAGATGTGGTGCAAATAGCATTACTAAGGTGTATCTCCGCTGCGCGCGCGGAATCCTCGCTTCTCCTAACAAAAGGTGGTAAAGCTGAGATAAGAAACCCACGCTCGCTTAGAAACGCTCCACGCGCAAGTCGCAATTTTCCAGTTTTGCACCTCAACTTATCGAAGCCTCCATACTTGCACATCGTTAAAGCCCAAGCAAGAGCGTATCGCTGCAAAATTTAAGGCAGGAAGGAGATGGGAGAGCATCCAGGCATATGAAGGCAATAAAATGTCTACCTCGTGCGAAGGGAAGGCACAACTCCCTTGAGAAACGTAAAGAAAAAGTTTTTTTAAACAAGTTTGGACACCAATCCGTAATAATATATTATAAGACTTTTGTATTTCACATATCTTACCCTAGAAATGTGGCCGACCGGGGAAAGCGTATTTGGAAGCCGTTTTGATTTCCCAAGAATGACGCTTTATTTCATCTCAATTTTTCGCAATTTCCATTGTTTTTCATAAACAGATAATGTAGAATTGAAACTTATTTAACAATGAGATAATAAAGGCACATAAATTCTTTCTGAGATCACATCTATTTCTTATCTCTTTGTAATTTGTAAAATCGAAGTAGTTCTTTCCAGCAAAAATAAAAGCATTGAAAAAAAAGCGTTCGGGTTATTAAATTTCACTTCACAATTCAAAACATTTAACAGCAGAAAAAATTGTAACTCTAGGTACCAGCAATGAATAAAAATGTTAACTTAAAAAGTATTCAGTTGAGAAGCAGGAAGTCTAAACGACACGATTTGGAGAAAGAAACACATAAGAAAGGAAGTCATGACAAGAATTTAAAAAACAACAGTAAGACCCGTAATGACTTCGGTATGTAGCAGAGATGAGACTGGACACCTCAATTATCAAGAGCTACTTAAAAAATGAAAATATAAAGACGAACAGTGGAAAAAGCATTGAGAGATTCGATTATTTTTTGTATCAAACCTTAAACTTTTTATTATTTCCGAATGTTACACGAATCTCACCAATTTCACAGCCATAAGTTGACTGAAGTTTTAAAAATAAATCTCCTCCTACACGTAAGAGATTTTTATTCTGCTGAATCCCGATATATTTACCAAACTCTCATCCATCTCCGGGAAGACACCTTCCCTTGTCTTCCCCTCTATTCCTTTAAGAAGTTGCAGGGCTTTTTATTTTTCCATAAAGCGTCACCCGATTCACGCGCCGAACTTGCGGAATTACTTTGGACAGGTTGGACCTCTCGCCATTTCGTTTTATTTCCGTTACGACACCGAGATAAGTAAGACGCGCCTATCACCCCACGATCCCCCTCCTCCTTTAGACGCCCACCGCCCCCTAGACCCCAACCCCCTACCCTCACCCCCTCTGTGCTTTTTTCCCCGTGCTCCGCCTCGGGGGCGGGTGGGGGGATGGGTGTCATCGACATAGTAAAACCTCATCTCCATTGTGATTTACTCCCGTCCCCACACACAGCCTTTCAAATCGACTTTCTCTTGCCTTCTCCCTTCTCCTTTTCTTCCCACCTCCCCTCGCCCTTATTCTGTCCGAGTTCAACCCCTCGCCCCACTATTCCTCCCATTCTCCCTGGCTTTGTTTGTGGTCGCTATTTTTATGTTCGACTCTTTGGCTCTCCTCCCTGGAGAATGAAGAAGACCCACGATGGTCCCATCCGTCCTTTAACCCTCCCAATTCCTCTGTCTCACATTGATTAGATTGGGTCCACCGCTTCCATCGTCATCACCATCAGCGTCGCCAGAGGCGCTCAACACGTCCGATTCCCTTCCAGCATCCACAGCAACAAATGAATTCCTCATAAGGCTGGAATGGCACTTTTATCCCCCATCATCACATACCAATATGCCATAGGTATTCATCACGACGACGCTTGAAAAATTTGGTCCATAATTTGGGGATTTTTGTAAAATCTTCATTCCCAAATTCGGTAGAAGATATGCTTAAGAGCAATTGTCCTCGTCCCATTGAAACTATGCAGGAAATTACTTCCTTCAAAGAGCTTTAGAACCCTAAAATGCACTATAGTAAAAGTTAGTAATAGCGTTACGTTTTACTTGGAATTTTCTTGCATGATATTTATTCCGAGAATGGTAAAAGACTAAGGACATTTTTTTAGTTCAGATATTGTAATGAGTTAAGGAGAAATGTAATTAAAATATATATTAAAAATAACGACTCCAATTACTAACGATATCTTCAGTAAAATTTCCTGTAATTTAACTGGATGCCGATATTATAGTATTTCTCTATTCTCGTGCATCGTGAAAACGGTTTTGCAATGACTATGAAACATGAATCTTCAAATTACGAGACAGGGCCTCCCATATATATAAAGTTACTTGCCTCACAGGATTATTCTCAAATCTCTGGCGCACATTCCCTCCCCAGTTTCAGTATTTTTAATCCTAATTACCCTCACCCCTCTCCTTCGCCTCCTCATTACCGTCGCAATCCCTCCCTCATATACGCGCAGCCCCAACACAAGAGAGCTGCCTTTTTAAAGTCTCCCAGGGAATATTTCCCGACTACGTCTTACGCGCAAGGGGGGGCGGAGGGGGCCTACGACCTCTGGCATGAGCGCGCGGTCAGAGGAGCACAAGGAGAAGAGGAACAGAGGAAAGGGGACAATACACTTGGCGGTTGTCACATGGAGGAGAGATAGGACAAAGGATTTGAGGGATCGACAAAGGTCTCGGAAGATAAAGTGCAAAATCAGAGCGGGCGGGAAAAGTTGTGCGTGAGGTGAAAAGTTACTGAAATTGTTTGCGCAATGCGCTATAAATAAAGGAAAGGAGTCAATCAATACCCGCTTCAGCTTCTGCTTCGGTACAAAAGCGCTGAGCAAAAATCCGTAAAGTTTCGGAACGGAGAGAAAATAAGTTCCCCGAGTTCCAACTTTCTACGAGAGTGGTTGAATTGGCAGATTGGGTACAATGCATGTCTTAAGCGGACTATGGATCACAAAGAATCACACTCAATCATCATCTGTATAAGTCGCATAAAGTCGACACAAATACTTCATGAAAAGATAACATGTCATTTAAAAGATTGTGTATGACAAGTAATATATTCTCAATCGTAACGTCTTGCATGAATCATTCATCCATGCCACTATCATGTAAGATATTTAAGAGGAATTTAAGGTTTTTCTCTGAAAAAGAATTTTTAAGGCTAAACTCAATCATCTAAGTCAATATTCTAGCGTACCTACATTCCTACGTAACTTGTGGCATATCTTCATTTAACTCAAGAACGTAAAATTAATGCTGCTAACAATTTTAAACTACACAGTAATCGAAAGACAAATATTTTGGTGAAATAAAAAATTTTCTCTTTTTCTCACAGAATTTTATGAGGTGTATGCTGTAGTTTCCACGCTAGTGCGTTGTTATCTAGAGCTCAGAAGGAGAACGCCCAAGAAAATAACAAACTTTTCTCTTCAACTTGATCCACATGCGAAAAGTCATGCCTCCGCTACTTCTGAGTACATACCTGCATTATTCAGTAACAATATAGTGGCGATGGACTGTTGAAGACCGTAATACGGGGAGAATGTTGAGTAAGCGAGGTAGAGGGAGGAAAATATTAGGCATATTTGATTTTGCGCTGAAAGTATGTGGAAATGAAAAAAGGGTGATTTTAGTGTTGTTGTTGAGGTATTAGTGTCAATTGACACCAGAAGGCTACATTAGCCGGTAGATTACCAATGATAAAAAATAATAACAGTCCTACATGAAATGTGTAACACAATTAGTTGGATTGCCAAAAAGAATGTTAGTTATTTTTCGATTATAATCATTTTGACGAGTTAACTTTTTTCTGATTACTATCACGCACCTGGTGGTAGCCTAGTGGTGACAGCACTGGACTGCTGACCGGAGGGCCGGGGTTCGATTCCTGGTGATGCCTCTTG
>LYUA01000418.1:137775-154589 GCA_002093875.1 Calopteryx splendens
CTGGTGGACGGAAGACGGAGGATTACCTACCTCATGGGACTATTTCCTTTTATTTTTGGACGCATAAAGTCAATATTATTCGATGCTTGCTGACTAGCATCGTTCCCCTTAAACACGGCGATATCAGACCAGCTTAATCTCACTTTATTCAGCGACATATGACGTAGGTAATCTAAGAGACAAGTATTTGTATAAACACCAATGATGAAAACGTAAAATGTAACGAAAACGAAAACGCAAAAGCCACAAAACCTCACAAAATAAAAGTGAAGAAGGATATGGGATCAAGAGGATGCTTCATCGCACGATCAAATTGGGGTAAGGTGAAAATCTTTCAGCAAAAATCATAGCATGAGAAATTGAAGTGCCCTAATACCCTCCTGATTATAGAATAAATCTTTAATTTTTTATTACTATGAAAGCAGTACTGACGCAGTCCTTGGTTTTGCTCTCCCGTCTAGAAATATATGGATAACGTATACAGAAAAAAATTAATGCTGTGGCTCATTATTCAAGATTGAAAATAATAAAAAACAAAGTTTATGAAAGTCAAATATATGTGGGGAAGTCATAAATTTACTAATAAGTTTCCCTAATTAATACACACCCTTATTTTTTCAATACGTAGATGAATAAATATATTTTCAGCTTTCTGTTTCTGATCAGGAAACTCGTTGACCCTTACTCGGTGAATGGAAATTCCTTTGCCTAAATGTTAATTCCATCACCGTTCCCAGGGTGATGAAATATCTGGAACAAAATTGTAAGCTGATCTAGCGACTGTGGGTATATTAGGTACGCAATGAAAGAGTAATGTTGTTTTAAGGAGAAAGTGAAATATAGCTGAAGCAGCTGAAACATTATTGAGCGCTTGAAATACATCGATCACGGATGGATCGTCGAGTGCCTCACTTATGAAATGATTATTCCATTGACGGTCATAAAAGCGGAAACGGGTCTGAACAGAGAGGCGGCAAAGGGATGAAGAGTTTAGGAAGGAGCTAAGTCGACCTCGTTTCTTTGACTCGGCCTTACTTATTTTCCCTTAAAAAAGGCGGAGGTAGAGATAAGCAAGGAAAAGCAAATGAAAGTGTGGGGTACATGGCGGTTGGAGAGGAAGGGCAGGCCGAGATTAAAGTGAGGGTAGGACGGATCGAAGCGGCTGAAAGCGCCAAAAGGAGGCTGGATGGAGGAAGTAGTCGGACTTGCATCTCAGAGGACAAACAGTGGAGAGGGAGGAGGTTTGGGGGACGGGGAATCGGTGAATATGGAACACCACGGCGGGAGATGGCGTTTCCACTGATGCACACACCACTGGATGCGGCGGAGAATCTCTCCCACCCACTCCCCTCTTCTTCCAAGCAATATGCGTCCGGGGTTCTTCCCTCCTTATCCACCGCTCTGAAGACCCTCCCCTCCGCATTCCAGCGATTTTAAAGGAGCAGGTTCTTCCTGATCTCCCCGGAACTGCACAAATAGTTACCTTAAAAAACACATCCGCATAAAAAAACACAAATGTCCAAAGAGCAGATACAAACATTAATGCCGGGAGACGCAGAACCGCACGAGGGGAGGGTGGGGGGGCGGGAATGGGGAATTGAACATCGGGCATAAATTGGCACTGTAAAGCATTGCTGTTTGTGATGATTCAAGATAGAGAATTTGAGGACCGCATGCTTTCCCAGGGATTCATTTATGTTTTTAAGCGGGGATTCTTGTGGTTCCTTTCCCCATTTTTTCTTTATAGTAACTCCCATTTTTATAACTTTTATCTCTTTAGGTATTATTATCTTTCGTGTGAAGTAATTCCACGGAAATTGAAAAATAATCCACATCGGGAAGATTCGGGAAGATCGTGGTAATTTGGAAATTTTCCAAATTACCACGATCTATCGACGGATTTGATTTATGTTCACGAAATATTTTAATATTCCATATGGAAATATTTAACCTATTTACAGGTAATAACTGAATGTCAGATCCCAAATTTCATATGCGCTTCAAACAGGAGCAAGTTTTTCCCTTCAATTTTGTTTAACTACGTCTTCAGGTTAAACTAGGTCTTTTTGTTAAACTAGGTCATCTGCATTTGGGCAGTTAAGCTGAGTCAACTTTACCTTTAACCTTTTGGGGAATAAGAAATTACAAAAATAGATACAGCACATAGAACGATCTTGGTTTAATTAAACTGCGATTTGTAAATATGAAAGTTAACTTGTAATTCAATAAAATAGGCCGCATTTAGTGTGCGTTTAATACGTTTGGAGTTAATTAGAGTAGATTTGATTATAGCTAAGTACCTAGGCAAGGTCCACAACAGAACCTTCCATTAATTAATTGGGAAACTTACAGTACTGACACAAATACCCGAAACCGGGCGTTTTTGTAAGGCAATACTCGAGTAAAGTTCCGGATGAGAACACCTTAAATAGCACAACTGGGTTTATTCACCTACGACACCCTCAAATCGGAGTAATAAAAAAAACATGTAGAAGTTATATTCATAGATTTCGAAAAAGGATTTAATCAAGTACCTCACAAAAAGATGATAAAAAAAACTTCAAATGTGTAAAATAAAGGAAAAAGCAGTGAATTTCGTTCGCGACTCTCCCCTTTGAGCTCAAACAGGAAGTGATAATTAATAGCATTATTTCCAATTTAGTGATGCAGCCTCTGGCGTCCCTCAAGGTGTTTCAATCGACCCCTTCCTTTGCATAATTTACATCAAGGGTATTAATTATAAAATTTCTGACGATGCCAGATTTTTCTTCGTCGATACATTTTCCTACCCAGATATAAGTAATAAATACGCCCATGATGCTCTTTCTATTCGGTTCAACAATATTATTGCCTAGTGTGGAGAGTGGGTTCTAAAATTAAATTAGAAAAAAAAGTGGAGCATGAATTTTTGGGAAAAAATCCATAAACCATCAATCCTCCGGGTTCACGGGAGGGGACATTAGAACAGCAACCCATGTAAATTATCTAACTCTAACATTACATCTACCAAGGCGAAAACAGGTTAGGACGACATTCGGAGTTCCATTAAAGAACTATGGGTTCATCAAATGAAGAGGGGGGATATATTCTAATAACACACGTTATGGAGAGGCGTAATTTCGCTCTGGTTAGACCTTACCTTGACAACTCTTCGAGCATTTGGGACATTGAAGCAGAAGGACCTAATCTAGGAATTGAACAGGAAACATAGAGAAAAGCCGCCTTCTGATTGGTGAAGAATCCCAATGAACGAATAGAGAACGTCACATAGTCATTGGATAACTTTAAACGGGAGCCACTGGAAGCAGAGAGATTGCGTGCACGACTTAAACTGCTGGATAAATAAAAGCCATTCTAGTTTAACGCTGACGCACAGTGAATAACTTAAGCTCTGCATTACATTGGTAGACGAGAACCCGACGAGAATTTGAGAGAGATTGACAGCCGAATAGATAGTTATAAGGAATCCCATATCCCTCGCACGATTCGTGACCACAACAACAAGAAACACATAGAGTAATTTGAACTTCCCGAAAGTAAAAGATATGGTTTACCAAATAATATTCAATATCATTAACGGCCTTAGTGTAATGAAAGGGTGGCCCAAAATTTTTAGGAATAAACTGGGTTGGCTTTTGACTCCGAAGAAATTATTGTACCCCTATACAAACAATCGGAAAGTCGACCTCTACAACAAAATAGAAATACTTCAGTATATATTTAAATACTCCTTTTACTCTTACATACATACAAAAATTGCATAAACAAGGTTAAAAAGAAGACTATAAGCGTTTTTTCTCTGCTATCAATTTTGCGATGCGTTCATTTACATACAAATTTACATATATTACAGATAACTTTTCCTATATTCTTTTTTACAAATGATGCTCAGCAAACGTTTTTACAATAAATTGCCTGACCCAAGAATTAGTGGAGAGTATCAGGGTATAACCTTGTGAAAAATTCTTCAAGTAATTAGTGAAGGATTGCCGATACCTTAGCAGAATTTACCACACAAAACCCTCCATGGTTGGAAGAATTACAAAATCGAATTACCCTATGTTGTCATACAGATTAGCACCTGTTTTAAATACATCACATGTTTATTCTAAATTCGGAATATATCCTCCAATGGAAGGATATCCCTAAATATTAAAGAATAAACGGAAAAATATTTCGGCGCTCCTACTGGATGGATGCGAGTAAATCGCCTCGCGAAGAGCCCTCCTCCTCCATCGGGCTTTCACCGTCCTCAGACACACCCGGTTACTAAATATCAATGTAAACCTGCCCAGGGAAGCAAGTGGTCCCCTGTTGAGAATGGAAACCCGCAACCAAAAACCAGCAAGAGTGCACATAAATGAGGATGTGAGTATATCACGAGGACACATCGCCTTTCCGCCACACTCGAACTGGTTGCGTTCTGATGCACTTTCTTATACTCTCCCGCTCCTGGTGAAGAGACACAACACAGGAAACAGAGCGCTGAGTTTCCCATCCACCGCTCACGCCACCTTACATTCAACCAAGACTGCACCACCGCTTATCTCATCTACAAGTGGCATGGATTCATATTTCATGAGTTTTCATGGTCACAGTGAACGAATTTCTAATGTGACTTACATTTAGTGAAGAGTGTAATTGTGTTTCCAAGCAACGCCAAACGCCCAGGACTGAAGTCGTGTGAGTAAATAATTTACAGCCCACGGCATCCATTCGCGAGTGGAGTGCTTTTTTCTGAAAAGTCATTCGGTATCCGCAAACTAAAATGACAGAAAAAAGAACCGAAGTGGGGAAGATGGGGGTTAGGCCGAGGCCGTCAAGCTTTTCCCCGAAAGCGTCCCCAGTAGTGGTCAGAAAGTAGAGGCGGATTTGGAGAAAAATGAAATGCATTCTTTCTTTCGGAGCACTTGGCGAATGCGAACTCGGGAAATTTCCTTGGGGGGATTACGTTTCCGCGAAAATATTTTCGGGATAACATGAGAAGAGGAATAATTCCTTCCCTAAAACGGACATCGCTTTTCGCTAAAAAAAATCCTTCCTCTTGCCGATGGAGGTGATGAAAAGGCCATTTGTGGTTCGTTGGATTTATCATTCCCGTACTGCAGATAACGGTACGAAAGCAAGCACGCTCCTCTGCCATCATTTTAGCAGAGTATTACTTGGTTAGTGACGTAGGTAGTTGAAAATGCCTCGGCACACGTGCCTTTGCATTAAAAAATTCGAAATTATGTCATAACACGAATTTGTTTTCATACCCGTTATAATTTGTATACATTTTGGAATCAAAGAATCTTATGCATTTTATTTTCCTCAATTTATGAACGATCAGATAACTGAATCTACATAAAACACTAGCTAATAGGAACTACATTGGTTAATGCAGAGAAGGCGTGACCAAAAAAAATCCGGTATTGTGGAATCGTCCTATGTAACTCGCAAAAAAGTAATGCTTTCAAAAATTAGCACCCGGTTAATATTTATGCAGAACATGCATGCAGGAACATAAAGCCTTCTTCTTTAAAGTGTATCTAAGAGTGCAAACCAGAGGACCGTGTTTTCAGACTGCTGTTAAATGAAGTTTCAGCCCTGCAATAACGGTCGTAAACCTAGCATTTAAGTTCCTTACATTTTTTCACTTATAGTTAAGAGAAAGTTCTTGTTAATTTGTTTGTTTTTGAACTTATCTGCACGAGTAATTTGCATGGATTTTCCAGTTCACTTTTTTAGATAATAAACGGGTCACTGACATAAAAAAGTGGTTCTTCATTCTAGTTACCACAGGTATTTTGAAAGTTTCACAAGAAGCCATGCGTCTCTAAAGACAGCTCTATCTATTGGAAGTTATATCAAATGTGATTTAGACGCTATTTTCCCGTAGTATTTCCTCAGATAGGGAATTTCTCACATGGCTTTCATGGAAAACGCTTATAACTTCAGTAAAAGAAATACTATACGAATGAAAGAAAACCCATTTCTTAAAACTAATACTTGACTGATTAATGAAATATTTTCGTCTTTCTGAAAAAATATATCTGCTTTCCGACGTTACCTTGAGAGACATTAATCCTTAAAACCCTGATATTCTCAATATTCCTCCTCTCGTGAAAGAAGGAATATGGTGCCATGGCTCAAACACTCTTGAAATTTGCTGATGCGTTTCTCAGTTTATAGTCAAAGTGGTCCATTGATTATTAAATGTGAAAGGAACATCGTTTACTTCGTGAAAATAAGGACCAAAATATTTTTTAACTACATCTCCGATGCATATTAATAAAATATAATTGAGAAAGCGGTTTTACAAGTAACAAATTTGTTTTCTTCCCATAAACTTGAAACTTCCTAAACCACAGTAAATCAAGTTTAGCGATGCACCATCAATATTACCACACTTTACATATTATCTTCAGCAATTTATATAATAACGATAATAAGTAAAATTTTAAATATATCACTTTAGCTATTGGTAAATGAGGTTTTAATTTTACATACGTTCATAAAAATATTGAAAAATATATTGAAATCCCTATTTACTAAAGTTGCCATAAACCAGTAACTTGCGAAAATACCTCACTTATTCTTTTCAGCGATCGAGTTGTGGAATGTAGAGATACATACTACATAATTTATTGGACCGACTATCGAGCCTGGAAAGTATCCAATCTTCAACATTATCTTTCAGAAAATATGCATGCATATCGTGCATATCGTTTCATTTAGAGTTTGTAATAGTTTCCACGTAAGTACAAACGAATTGAAATAAATGTACAATTAACCACGGGCTCATAAACCAGGATTACATAAAGATAAAAACGATAAGGGCTTAACTTAAACTTTAAATAGAGGTGCAAAATCTCAGGTGCATGACGTAATAGTGCGTAAAAGCGTATTCATAGCGTATTCATACCCACCTCATTGTATGAAAGCAGAAATAAGTTACGAATGCCAAGATATGCATAAATTTAGTTTAAAATAGACGGTTTTCCAATAGGAAAATTGACGAGCGCTTGAGGTAAAAATAAGAGATCTCAAGGAATAGAGTAAATCGACGAATCCATTTTCTTAGAAATTCATTGGCGCTCACGGCTAACAACATACACCCCCCCTCCGCCCCTTAAGAGCTCCTCCGATACCATTTCGATCGTCTTGATGTTCCGCATGACATCGAGAGTACTTACCATCCCCCTCGAAGGCGCGTACCACGACCCAAGCGCATCCACTCACACCCCGTGCAATGCCCACATCGTGGTCGAGGGAACACATGAGACGGCAACATTGCTGATACAATCCACCCTTTATCGATATTTGACGTTATCCCTCGCTAAAGATTCCGAAATCAGACATTTTTAGTGAGACTAATATGAGATCATTAACTTTATCTGAACCGAAAAGAAGACACGTGACAACAACAAAAAAGGCGAAATGACAGATAAAAGGAGACTGTTTGGTCTCTAAAGTTGTCATAAACTAATAGGAGAAGACCTGAGGGGAAAACATAAAATTCAATTAACGGGAAATTTATCAACCAAAAATAATTGATTCAGTTCAAAATCACTTTCCTGAATGCATTAGCGCCACGCGTTCATCGTGCCTAAACCTTAGAATATTCTTAACTCCCAAACTAAATCCTAATTTCTACAGAATGTAAGAATTAGGTCCTGGGAAAATGTATCATAAGTTTATATCTCCAAGACAAAAAGTTCCATTGCTCGCTAAATAATAAAGTATTTTCTTATTAAAGCCATCCATCCATAAAAGTAAAAGAGCTTTTTCTCCTTCTGCCATTTATCACTTTTTCGACTACTGAGGGACGATATTACGGAGCAATAGACGTTGTCATTTTCATGGAAATAATATTGCCTCAAAATGTTTATTTGACACTATTTTTTCCATTTTTAATTTTACGATGGAGTTACAAAAACTGTGCAAAATGCATGGAAAACATTATTTAACACTCTGTTAGGTATATAAGTTATCATTGATGATCAATTTAAGGCATAAATGAAAAATATTATGCATAAAAATTTCAAAGCAATAAAATGAAATATGTCCGCTTTAAAGATTTTCAATCACAATCCTGCGAAATCACAACTTCCTTACTAATTTTTTTAATGTGAATATTTTAAGATTTTTCACTGAGCTCACCGATACCACTCCAGTGACTACGAAGGTACAATTTTGGCATTAAAAACTCACACTTCTTCATTTTTTTTCATGTGTGGCTAAAGGAAGCAGTGAAAAGTGTACCAACACATTTACACTAATAAAATCTTAAAGAACCATGATTTCAACTCTGCGGCCATTAAGTATGTCCTCAGTCTATATTATTCCTCTAAACTCACTTTGGCGACAAACACATAAAATACGAATGATCATCTACACCTCATCATTAAAAATATTGATTAATGATTCCAATCGACAAGGGAATAAAATTCACTGCTACTAAAAACATCCCTTTCTACTAATTCCTATATTGAGGATACTACGGTTAATTTTATTTATTGTTATCCCTGTATTTACGGCAGAAATAATTTTTCTATTTTGGCAAAAGTGCGTTGAGAAATAGTAGAGTTTACAATGCACGAGAGATTAGACGAATGCATCACAACCACTAGAAAGAATAATTCCTCACGATAGATTAAACTTCGTTGAAATAGCAAACATTTCAATTAGAAAACGACCTAGTAGACCCCCAAAAATAATTTCCCAATATAATTTTCATCTTCGGAAACAATTGAAAGTACCTAATCCGGTTTTGAGTATGTTTGAAAACAAATATTTCCTGAATTAGTTCTATTATATGCGGCAAAGTCAATAATTTAGGCTAGTGTTATTATAAAGATATTGATTGGGGGTCTACCTCATCAATACGAAAGAGATATTTTAGTTTATAAATTCACATAGCCTTCGATTGATTAATATAATAAGGCCTATTCGTATGAGAACGTTTCCAAATTTACTTTGAAAAACTATGATTTAAAAATAATATTGGATACTAACCAGCGAGCTGAACTCCCATCCACTGAACCATCTGAACTCCAGGGCTTATTTTTTTAAGAGTTACTGCAATTCCCTTAAATATTTACTGACAGTAAGACAAGTTATAAACTAGTCATAAAAATACTAGAACACATGCTTGTCTCAAACTCAAGCTTCAGCAAATTCATGACCATCTCTTATGCTGTCCAATTAATGAGTATCCGGCGAGACGAAGTGGAAGGTAATCATAATCGATATTGAAACTACTCGTAGATTGCACTTTACCACAAAATGTATCAAAACGTAAAACGTCTCTCAGGGAGTATCTGGTGCAAACAGACTAAATTCAAGCTCCATGTACGAATAGGCCAGAAGAGGAACAAGGGGCAGCCGTTCCTTCAATTCCTGCTTTTCACTCATTGGGCCTTCCTGGAACTTGATTTTCTTCTTTTTGCACCCAATAATGGTTTCTTTAGTTGAAAATTTTTAATAAATTTTGAGGAAAATTGTGATCTATTATTAATTTCAAATATAAGTTAGGCATATGGAATCGAGATCTCACAAAAATGACAATCCTTTTCCTTCCAGTTATTGCAGAGGAAAGAAATGAAATAGTATACGGGTTAATACTGAGTGAAACATTGAAAAATTAATTACATAGTCATGATTTATTCCTTAATTATTTATTAGGTTATCTAAAATTTAACATACTTTCAATTAATTATATAAAACCGAGTCAAATGAAATTATTATAAGAAAATTTATTTTGCATCACTTATTTCCAATTAAATGCGTTGAAAAGCTGAAAGCGATAAATAAAAACTTACAAGACTATCATTGGAGAAAATTAAAAATTAAAAGCCATAACAATCGAGATTTATTATGCAATTCCTCGCAGGAACATTTTTAGATCGTACCTCCGGCGTAACTAAAATTTCTTTGATAAGATTTATTTTCCCTACTGTTACAGCTATCTTGTTCAACTAATTATCGTGACTTCACTCTTGTAGCGTGAAGTCAAGATAATATTAGGAACAACTCATAGTGGAAATGCTTGAGAAAAAGTTTCGTAATAATTACGGAGCATAAAACTCGACACGAGGTGAAATTAGGGCAAGGCCTTTGAGGGATATTTCTGTTTTCCCAAAAGTTGGACAAGTTACGCATTGCTAGCGCAAGGACTCCACACCATTTGCAAATAAAATGAGAAATAAACAAAATGACATCCACCATGTGTGGGAATTGACGCGGCACCTTTTTCGCGAGAATGGATTCTTAAAAGAGAAGTGGAATGGGGGAAAAAGGGATAGGAAGTATAAAAAAAAGAGGGGCCGTGTTTTCGAAGCACCTTGCACGGAATTATGACGAGGGGAAAAAGCGATACTTCTCTCTCGCAGAGGCAAGTACTTGTTAGGGGAGAGCCTGGATTCTTGTCGTCGCTCCAGAAACCAAATCCACAATGTGCATTCGCAAGAGCCTTGGGGAGTTTAACGAAAAATAAAATAAATCCTGCCATTAAGCCCCCTTAATCACGTCATTATCCCAGCCATCTAAATGTGAGGGAAATACGCGAGCTAAATTACTATCGGTGCAGTAGTATCTGATATCCTGTTCCCTGCACACTTCACACGCAATGGAGGCCATGGCGCGGAGTGAAGGGCTCTCTCAATCGCAAAACAAAACAATGTGCTTTCATCACAAGAATGGATCAGTGCTCTCAGTGATCCGTTGCCCTATAATCTACAGCCTTCACAAGAAGCGAAGGAAAAAGTTGTCCACCGAAAAAAAACATTTCCTAGAGTGCCTAACGGCCGATTCTTCAAACCGAAACGTTGAATGCGCAAAACGGTGTGATTCATCAAGTGATTTTTTTTATTATTGGAAATAAAATTCTTCCTGAAATGTATTTAGTTTACGCTGAAATCGTGAGTAAAATTGCATATTGCATGTCCTTTAATACTTCGCGATCCGACTAGGAAACCGGTAAGATGCTTTCACTCCGCTAAGAAATTCATTACACCACTCACGGTAAGAGGGATTTTCTACTCGAAATACTACACCATAGTTCAATTCCGTCCATTGAATAAAGTAATCAAAACGAAAATATGTTCACAATCCTTTCACAGAACCAAAAATATACTCCCTGCTCACCATAATGGAAATTTAATAACGGAACACGATAGCTATTTCACATATTTTTCTTCGATTTTACCTATTGTAACAATGAGCTTTAGGTACTCGATGTGATATCTTCACGAAGCGTAGGAAAGTATAATTCAACGGTGGACGGTTAGAGGAATTTCATGCTACAAAACTTGGATTCAACCATATTTTTCTAAATTATTCATCAAATAATTTCACGTAGTCGCACCAATATCTAGAAGTCCCAGTCCAATGTCACTGACGCAAGTAAAGTTAAAAGAAAATTTAGGGAATTAATTGGAGAAGCACTACGGTAATTACATTTAAAGTATTTGGTAGATAGAAAATTCAACAAAATGCAAGTGCATTTACACACAGTATGTCGTTTTGAAAACCCAAGAAAGTTAGCCAAATTGCAGGCTTGAAAACATTTTGATCATCTTTGAGTCTTCTTTTGAGAACATCATTTTCTTAACCCGAAATTAACACTTTCTTTAGCGTGGTTGTGAGCACCTCCATGATTTTAATGGTCAGTTGTGAGAATTAGGACACTATTACAAAATCAGAACTTTCAGGATATTATTTCCAGGTCACTTCCTGGTCATATATAATAAATTCCCTTGATTCTGAAAAAACCATTAAATGTCGAGCGGTTTTTCTCGACACAAAGAAAGAAAGTAATTTTGTTCTAGCAATCTTTCTTCAGCAAGAGAGGAATGGAACGTGACTAGGATCTTCTTGTACTTAAGAAGAGCTGTGTGAAATGATTTACGAAGTTTGCGTGGCCCAAGTTAGTGCTAAAAGATCCTTTTAAGAGAAAATGAATGAATATAGATAGATTTTCACAATTAATTTATGCCCATACTATTAGTAACAAAAGCCCAACTAACATTATTTTTATTAAATAATCTAAGCAAAATAATTTTGTTAGCTTGAACTTGACGCTAGTAAAAAGATAACAGCTACATAGATTTTTTCCCATGCCGTGCATGAAACTTCATTGAAAAAATATACATCATGCGGCCTCAGCTACGATAAATTAGGGGATTAATTATTTTAAATAGGAAATAATTTGTGATAGTGAATTAACAGAAGACTAAAACGTAACCGCATTAATATTTCGAAATGTAAGGACAGCAAAATAAGCAGTGATAAATTGAGAACCCATAGAATATCAACTCTCTAATATGCTATCATACCCTAATTAATTAATAAAAATAATATTTTTAATTGAAAAAAATAAAGCACCGGATAAAAAATATTCGTTAATTAATGAAATGTACAGTCTCTTTTTGCAATACGTACATCAAATGCTAAATATTTCCTCAGTTTCACAAAAAGTAATCAATTTCGTAATACCGTGTGCTGAATAATAATGTTGAGAGCGAGGACCTAACTTCATCTTTATTTCTAATGATCTCACGTTGGTTGCCATTGGATACTCAACGGCCCTTCAACTTCAAGCAACTTTACATGTTCCCTCCTCTATTTAAGCACCTTCCACTCTCGCTCCCTTTGCCCCCGTCCTAATCCTTCCCACTGATGAGGGGAGAATAGGCGTCCGAGGGAATAAATTTCAACCGAAAACAAAGAGGAAAACACGAATGGAGAAGAGGGTGGCGAGGAGAAAGGCTATGAAGAAGGTTTCTGGAAAGCTACCTGATTAATGAGAAAGAATTGATGTTGGGTTAGAGACGACCAGTCCTACCCGAACAGGAGGAGAGGGACTTAACCGCATTCGTTGGAGGGATAAAGTAAAAAGGTGATTAGGCAATTTCGTTGAGATAAATGGCCATTTTGGAGCATTTATTAGCCGAAAGATTAATTCCTCCCAGCGAAAACCTGACTCTGATCTTTCGGGTCCTCCCTCCACCCTACGCCATGCCCACCCAGTGAAAAGTATTCTGAGGAGTAGGCTAATGCAATCGTAAACAACATTTCTTCCAAGACAATGTCTATTTTTTGCATTTTTCCATTGATATTCCTAATAATTGATGCAACATTCAGATATCCTCATTTTTAGACCCAGAAAATGTATGAACTACTCAAAGATGACTCACTCATTTTGGAAGCACTGCTTAATTTATTATATTAAGACAACTTCCACGCTTTCTGATTAATTCTAACTGAATTGTCTTGGCACGGCAAGGCAAAATACCCCACACAAATTTTAGGTTAATTCTATATTTTCATTAATATAATTTCAAATAAATAATTCGCACTTAATTTTAATGCGTTTGACACCAATGCATGTGCTAAGCGGAACACAAATCAGGATTTTGATGTAAAAAAAGATAAAATAGTAACGAAAACCTGGAATTGACCTATTTATGTGGTTAGCAAGTCACAAATCTTCAAAAAAAAATGTTTCATTATATTAACAAAAAAATAAATGAGGACGACCAAAAAGTACGGCCTCACACTTTCTTAAATTGAAGCCATCTGAACGCCTCATCGTCTTTGATCGGCAGGAGTTTTCACAAGAAATTTCAGTTAGCACGACAGCCACTCCGAAAACACGCGCCGGGCCAAAACTTCAGTCACTCCTAATCTCTCCCCACTAACTCAACCGCCCCCCCCCCACCCCCACCCACTCCTCGCCGTACAAAATGAACGCAAGGTACTCAGCGCAGTTCTTACCTCGGGAGGCTTAGTCACTTTTCATTCCGACTTGCCCGCTCCCAACTTAAGCGCGCACCCACCTCTACTTCCCCCCCTGCTGCCACAACCGTTAACGATCCTCCGCCACGCTGCCTTTCGCGGACAAATGGTCCCGAGTTGAGGGGTTTTATGCTCTCTGCCACGACGAAAGAAGACAAAAGGCTCAATGTATCCCATTTCGCTCTATTCACATCATACGCCCAACTTGTCTCTAACGTCATTCACGTCCCCGCCACCTTCTTCGCCACCCCAAACCCTTTCACTCATTAGTACCCCTTGCTCATGCTCCTTTTTTTAAACCCCTACCTCTTCTACGCTTCGTTTTCAGAACTCAACCGGCGTTGGCTTTTATCTTATACGCATCTCAATGTCCCCAAAAAAGGCTAAACCTTCATAGCTTTTTCATTATTACGGCCTTGCTGAAACTAGAACGATGGCTTGGCTACCTTTCATTTTCTTCATTGTGGAGAACAATAACCGAAATAACCAATCCGCAAGTCTTCAACCCCCGGTTACACATGTGAGGGTAGAGTTAACCTGGTAGTAAAGCGTGAAGCTCACACTTACGGGTTTTGTAAGTTCCACCAATTTTCTCCCCGTTGACAGTTCTATTACACAAACGTCAACTGTAGTGTCATGAATCTGGTGTCGGGGTTCTCGACCTGCTGTAGGAAGCCCCGACTACTCCACCTTCTGGGGTTGAAAAGACCCTCGACAGAAGTTGTTTTAGAAATATTTCGTTTCCAAACATATCAAAATCTAAATGTATCTCTGGATACGTATGCGATAAATTCACAATGCAAAAATAATTCGCCTTAACCGGGACTCGAACCTGTATCCCTCGATTTCCGGCCGAGTGCTTTAGCGAGTTAAGTAAAGTAGGCGTGCCAATACACTATGAATTTTTTAGAGCTGAACGAAAAGGGAACAAGAGGTTAAGAAATGGAGGGATCCCGGTTTGACTCCCGGTTCAGGCGAATGAATTTTATAATGTCATTTTTTCGCATATGTATGCACAGAAGCGGGTGACAGCGTTAAAGTTACTGTCGCGGAATTTCCCGCAGTTCTTCGTATCTCTACACATTTCTCTCTCCACATCAACCTGGGGCTACGTAGACAGAGACTGAGTTGGCTCATGAAAAGCTATCATTTTGAGGGGTCAAAACCCCACTGCCTCAGCATACGTGGTAATCCACTTTTTTCAAAACAAATTAATTGAACATGCGATTCGAATAGTACCATTTACCTGATGTTTGTATTTTTTACACGGATAAGCTTGTGCTTGAAGAAGTCAGTCACTATATTTCGGAAAAACCAAATTCAACACAGCACACAGTACTCCCATAAGATGACGAAATGCTGTGACTCGATTCTGCAGAAATAATAGACTATATATCCTTCTGTCGTTGCTGTCTATCGCAAGCGTATCCAGTATTTTGAACAACTTGTTCCATTCGACGTTGTCGAAGGCCTTCCCTAAGTCCAAGAATTCCACGAATACCACAGCTCATTCGTATGCATCCTTAAGCTGGCCAGTGTTCTTAAGCTGACAATGACTTCCCTGCCCCCTCAGTTATTTGGTATTCCGAGAGGTTTTCTTCTATTCAGTTGGCCGAACTTCTATTTCATTGAGTTTGGCAATTTCCTTTTGGAGGGTCTTCACGACAACACGAATACCTCAACTTCGATCAAGAAATTTAACACAAAAAAGCTGCAACATTCAGAACACCAGCTGAAATTATGAAAAATTATGAAATAATAAATCTTGACCTAAGCTAGTGAGAGACATAAAAATCAGCTGCAGCATCAAATGAGACATACATCCCGTATGTTAAAAGTCAATTAATTTCTCACATTACCTAAGTTTTGAAAGCTATAAATTTTAAATGCTAAGGAAACTGGGACTAAATGGGGTAAAGGTTTACCATGCATCGACCCGTTTGCACGCGAAGAAGACTAATGGCTATTAATTATTCACAAAAGTTAGAGTTTCCACGAGCAATTAATGTGTTGTAGGAATTTCATCAATGATCCTGTAAATCAGCAAGTCACAGAGCGATGAATTATTAGGATTGTCAATGATAAAAATGCGCGAGCTTCAAATGCTTAAATAATTTTGTGGTGATATGGAATTTTTTTTAAATTCCGATGATTGGATTGATGATGACCAATCCTCAACTTCAAACTTTATACTTTTTTACCAAAGCCACGATATAAAAATAACTCGTTATCTCTTTCCGGGGATCAGTTCATAATACTTCTAACTTATATGGCTATCAATACGAAGTTCCCTATTTATGACCTGGATATTATGGTAGATAGCTTCTTAGTTAAATCCCTGATATAATAGTTTCCCAATAACTGTCACTATCTAACAAAATACATTGATCTAAATTAATGTATTAAAGGTACGTATTTTTGTGACATTCATTTTAAAAAATATACGAGAACAGAAGCCTCTATCCAATGAAAAATGACACATTCAAACAAATGCCATAGTTAGTAAAAGACCTTAAATGGTGAGGAGAAAATAATAAACTCCTGGGCTGGCATTTAAGTGGCCAAGAGAGAGCAAATATTATCACGAAATCCGCCTTAATTTCCATCAATCCTACTCACGCCCTGCGTCGACGCTTCTCTGAACGACCCACTTCCAATGAATTCGTATATTTATCATTTTTCCCATTCACATCAATAATTCCGTCTTAATCTCCCCTTTCCTCTTCAAATCTTTCCCAGTTCCGTTATTTTTTCTATATTCTTCCTTATTTGACCCCATAAATTTCAATTCCTTCCAACCCTCCCGCCAGAATATTTAATACCTACGTACTCAACCTTCTTCCTTCGCAGGCGATTTCGCCGTCAATCCATCATATCACCAACCCCGCGTTAAATCCAAATATTTTTTAAATAATGCTAAAATATTCCTTGATAAATGATCATGGGCTCGGGGGTGGGGGAGAGGGGGGCATCTCATCATGTTCATTCCCATTTCGATGATTTCTTTCGCAATATTTCTAACAACCCCAACC